>JADKLZ010005465.1:18284381-18296988 GCA_021533235.1 Biomphalaria straminea
TTTCTTTTGGCCACTAGTTAATTAATGAGCAGGGTTTTATGTGGCCAGCACAACGACCAACACCCTTTACTTTCCCCAGCCTAAGTCAGGTACCCATTAGAGTTGGGTGGACTCAGGGGCATCCTAAAAATCAAGAAAATCAAAATCCCAGTCTTCATCAGAATTCGAAATCAGGCTTGTAAGCCAAGCGCTTAATTATTCGACCACCGTGCCCCAGCTTGGCTATTAAAGCAAGATTTTTGTTTGAATACTGAAAATTATTGTTCTTGTTTAATATTTACCTATTGTATGCAAAGGTCAGCTAGTCACCCAGTAGCCATTTAAAAAAATAGTCTATAATCATGATTTGTCAAAATGTTATGCTTATTTATATTAGTATATGTATGTAACAATGTCTAATTTAAAAAAATTTACCTGCTTACACATTTATACTTAAATAAAATTTTACATTATTTCTAACAAACATTTTGTTGAAGAAATTTATAACTAGAACCTAAAAGTAAATATTTTCTACCACTCACCTTTGTGATAGTTTTAGATTCACAACTATAAATTCTAATATCTCCTTTTTTTTGTTTCTTGTTTTTTTCCTGCATCTGTTTTACAAAGCTTATATCAACTCACTCTTTCTGTTTGGTTGAATGTTTCCACACTTTATTTCTCCCACACCCAATATTGGATCAAGTTTTAATTTTAAGCAATATTTTTTTTACCTGATAGAACTAGATACAATTAAAAATTTCAACAATTAGCTGATTAACTATTGATGATTAACTATTTTGTTTGGAGTCAAAAAAGGGAAATAAATTGTACTTAACAGATGTGGAGGTTAACATAGAATTAGTCCCCTTTATACTTTGTGTAGAGATTTTGGTCATCTATTAAAAGTTTGAAACTATAATTTTCATATGTACTTTGCTGGCACAGTGTTATTGGATTAGCTTGAGTATTGGAGTTCAAATTCAAGACTTCAACTTTTTTGTTATAAATGCATATAAAAAACAATCATGGTAACATTCACATAGTTACCTTCCCTTTTTCTCCTCTCCTCTGCCCAACTGGTCCAGACAAGTAATAGGATCATAGTGCATTGAGAAAACTAAAAGCAGTTACGTAACTACATGACTGATCCAAATAGATTGATACAAATTACACTTAATATTTTACTTGTTTCAATTTAAAACATTTTAAAATAATTAAAACTGTCAATGTACCATGACTGAATGAAATGCAAAAATCAAATTTTTTTTTTATTAGATTATTTTTTAGTTATTAGAAAAGAAAATTGAGGGGAAAAGTTAAAAGGTGAAAAGATTCTTGGCTACACTGTAGAGTGAGGAAGGGAATATTGTACAGCCCTCTCCTGATTTAAAGTCTATTTTTAGAAATTGAAGGGGTGTAGAACTGTGTGAGCACAGGTAGCAGAAGTGGCTTTGTAGGTCATCTGCTGTTGTTTTGTTTGGCTTAGTATATGTGCTTTTCTTTCTAACATGTGTTTCATGAGCTGATAGAATTACAAAATAACTGGTTTTGTTTTTTAACATTTCTTTGTGGTTTTAATTCATTTAAAGAATTTCATTTAAAAGAATCTTTATAATTCAACAAATTTAAAAGTTTTTATAATGTTTTAAAGTATAGATCTAGCATCATTAGGATTATATTAGATTTTGTGTTTGTTTGATTTGCAATGGAATCAATTCAGTTAGCAAAGCTTCCTAACAAAACATTTCAACAAAAATCATCAGTTGGCTATATTTTTAATTTATAATTATAGATATCATATATATATAATGTAAACAATATAAATAATATTTGTGGTTTTAGTTTTTTTTTAAACCAAAACATTATTATTGTTTTTGGTGCATTCTTGTGGCTTTAGTCACAAATGTTTAGATGTTTGGAAAACTTCTGAAACATTTAGGAAAAATTTAGTTTATTCAAAATGCATTCACAACCTTTAAAGCTCTTCTTAAAAAATGTCTTAATCTTCTAAGAGTGTAGCTAAACTCTCAGTATAATTATATCAAGAATCATTAGAGTTAATTTTAAAGTCCATTATTTCACTGTTTCCCAAACTGTGTTCTGCAGAACTCTAGTGTCCCAAGAAGTCTGATTAGGAGTTCCACAAACTACTGGAATAATTAGCCGTTATAGTAGGCCACCTCCTGAGTCAATAACCCTAAAAATAATAAGTAAAGTTTTACACTAAATAATCAGAATGTGCAAACTGTTCTGTTCAAGAAAAAATTAGGGTAACACTGCATTATTTGATGTTATTTGGGTACGTTCCCAGAAACTAATTGACTTTGTGGTTATTTTAACTTGCATTGAAAGTGTTACACAAAAATATAGTGTAAACTATGGTTTCCCATTACTTGTGTCATTGCTGTGTTTCTGCTCGCTTCTTGGGACTTTATACAGAAGCACAGGTAATGGTTGATAACTTGCTTTAATAAGTTAAACATTTCTTCACTTCCCTAACTAATTATATTTCTGTCTTTTCTGTTGAGGTTTTTTTTATATATTGTCATACTTTTTCATTTGGCTCAAATATTGCTTTTATTTGTGTGAGAATGTGAAAAAACTGAGCTCTTAAATAAAATATATATAATAAGGGTAATCTATTTGTCATTCTTGTTTAACTCTTTCTCTCCGCAATTATTTTCCATGTTCCGACTGAATTCTTAATTTAGCTCATTAGTATTTTTGTGTACCCTGTTATGATTAAGCTTGGATAACTTTCATTTGTTAGGCTATTAGAAAGTGTTTTATTTGGTATAGAATTAAAGGGGAATGCATGCTGTTTTTATAGAACAAAAAGTAAAGTTTAAACAATCAAACATTAATTTAATTTAATGAGGTCAAATTAATGATGGTATGGTATATTATGAGAGAGGGTTAATATTAGGTTTTTTTTTGTTTTTTTTTTTTTGTTACTTGTCTGGACCAGCTGGGCAGGGGAGAGGAGAAAGAAGGGAGGTAATATGTGAATGTTACCATGATTGCTTTTTTTTTGTTATAAACTTTGTCTTCTAGTAATATTAAAGTTGTTCATTTCATTTTGAGTAATTTAATTATTTGAGTAATGTTGATTTTTTTTTACATTACATTATACCTTTATGATATATAGTATAAATATTAAAACTGATCTTTTGATTTTTATCAGCCAGCTGATAAAAGGAAAAAGTAGACCAAAAAAATATTTTAAGCATAATTTAATTTTTTTTCCCTCCAGAGTGACACCCCAAGGACACCATTCACATCTAAGCCTGAAGGTCAGAGGTTAGAAGTAGTGACCCAGATTCATGCAGCCGCTGTGAATGGAGAGAAGCAGACTCTACTCAGACTAATTGCAGGTTGTTATTTTGTTACTCGCATGATGATTTGGTGTAATTATGACCTCCTTGACCTTCTTACTGTGTCACAATAAAGGTTCTAGTGTGGATACCCAGTAACTATCACCACAGGCCACATAATTTTCCATTCTAGATAGAAATAGATTGTTTTTGTAGATTCTAAGATAAGCCTTATGCTTCATGGGGATCAGGTGACCTAGTGGTAAAGCACTTGGCCTCTGAACCAAGGTGTACCAGGTTCAAATCTTGATGAAAACTGGGATTTGTAATTTTTGTATTTTAGGGATGCCCTTTTAATTAGGGAAAGTAAAGGGAAATAGCTGGCCACATGACACAATGGTTAACCATCACAGAAACATTTGACCTTTACATCATCAAATCTTTGGATTGCAAGGTCTGAAAGGGATACCTTTTCATGTGCGTCAAGGTGCAGCTTTGAAAGCATTTAATATTATTTGTGCATGATGAAGATCAAGGAAAGTTATGCATACATGTGCCCCACTTTGGGAAACATTGTCATAGACAATATACCTTGCCCAAGTTAATGACTTGGCATTCTAATAATATTCGACCTTCAAAATGACTGTAAAAGTCTATGGCTACCTTCAAAATGACTGTAAAAGTCTATGGCTACCTTCAAAATGACTGTAAAAGTCTATAGCATATATGGATGTTTATGTTTTACATGAATTGAATGTTCCTTCAGATTTGAAGATATTACATCCCATAACGTTTTAGTCTAAGAAGAAGGGATTGACCTACCAGAACATGTTTTAAATTCAAGATATCATAATGTGTTATTGTTAAAAAGTTTCCAAATCAGCTGTGTTAACATATTTTTTTTTAAATTAAATATTAGCTTCAGCTTCCAATGGAGATCTTGATGTTGGTGATCAGTTTGGACGTAGTCCACTCATGTACTGTGTGCTGGGGGACAGGCTGGAGTGTGCTGAGGTTCTTCTCAAGACTGGGGCCCAGGTCAACCTGAAAGACAAAGGAGGGAGGACTGCCCTTCACTGGGCAGCACATAAGGTGCAGTAGTGAATGTAACAAGCCTAAAACTTATTTTGTTTGTTTTACATGTTTTCAGAACTGAAGATTATAAAATCCTAGCCCAAACAGCCCACAGCATGGCAGAGAATGGCAGGATTCATGGTTTGAACTTGTAACTATTGAGATGGACCAGAGCACACACCAAGCAACCTTTCCCCTGAAGACTATATAATAAAAAAAATAGTGAAAAATTAAAGTGAAATGCATTTGTAGAAGATTGTATTGTGAAGCTAACCCAATGACAAATTACTTAATTTTCTTTTTTTTTTTTATAGTATTTTGCTTTCTTCCATCTACTAAACAATATACATTTTGTTAGGCGCTTCTTATGTGTATAAGTCAAACTCAAGTAACACTCAAATAACGAAATCAAATAACACATGCAAAAGGCCAACAATATAAATTAGTCGACACTGATAAAGTTTAATGATAATGAATGGAACCATCAAATGTCACATCAAGCTAAATCTCTAATTCAGTGACTAAAGCTGACCTTACTCTATAGCTGCCAAAAGACTTCTGTTTGCTTTCTACATTCTAATCTTGTTTTTAATTTGTTTCATCATTGTTTCTAAGTCAAAACTTTCCCTTTTTATGAAACAAATAACTTAACTCGCCAAATCCTAATTGGGCCTTAACAATTTACTGTAATTCAGAGTAAACTGTTAAACTTAATTTCTCTTGCTTTATTATCTCTATTCTCTCAATGTGGAAGCATTGTTTAACTTTTTAACCTTGTTTGATTCAATCGCAGGGAAATCTTCGATTTATGAAGCTTTTGCTTTCTCGGGGTGCAGACTGCCGTGAGAAGGACAATGAAGGTCAGACTGCTCTGCATCTGTGCACGAGACATAAGTTGCCAAAGTGCATGGCCTTGTTGCTGAGACAACTAACACCAGGGGAAATAGATGATCAAGATAAAAACAAAGTAAGAAATAAAACCTCAGTCAATATTGAAATAAAATTATTAAAAGCTTACACTCTAACAAAAGGATTTTAAAATTATTGGAAATTTTACCCTGTTGTGAAAATAAGATTTTGATTTGTAAGTATTTTTTTAAAGAAATTTTAATTTTTCATAGAAAAATTAAAATTAGAAAGGTCCAGTATAAATAGATACAAATTATTCAATATTACAATAACTTTAAAACTATTTATTTTAAAACAAATCTTGTTAAAAGAAATTCACCACATAGTAATACAGTTTCTTAATGCCATGTAAAAACAGACAGCAATGCATATGTGGAACTGGGTACTCTACAAAGAATGTGACTAAAAATCTATTCATGTATGCGGTAAACTAGTATATTTTTATAAGGCCCAGGTTCAATGAAGTCCTTCACATAATGGTTGCTATGGCAATATGTAAAAACTATTATTAGGAGGTAATTTCTAAAAAAAAAATTGTGACGCATTTTATGGGTAAAACTTATTAATTAACTTCTTGGTATTAGCACTTAATTATCTTTATTTGGTCTATGTAATGAGAATTTTGGTTCTGTTTGACTAGTAAAGAATATAATTTTTGAATAACCTTCACAAGTTGATCTAAAGGCCTCTAGCTGTTTACTTCATTGCCAAGCTGCTATAGTAGGCTATTACTTGAGTTGAAGCTTTCTTTTTGAAGTAAGGAACTTTAAGATTCTTAAGTATTTATCCTCAGAGAACTGCTTTACACTGGGCTGCTTCTTATGGTAACCTGGAACATGTCAAGATGCTTATTAAACAGGTAAGGGAATCATTCTAATAAATGATATAATTTTTTCATTGCTGTCCCCCTGCATCACAAATGCTGCTCTATAGTATATTGATTGTTTTGTTCTTGTTGTTTTTTTTTTCTGTGCACTATGTCTTTGGAGTAGTATCATTGCAAATTAATTTTAGAAAGTTATCAAATTATAAGAAATTCAGAGAAGAAATTCCATTGTGTTCTTTCTGGCATGCACTTTAGACTATTGTCATGATGGCCTGGAGTTCTAGCCCTGCCCACAATCAACTGCAAGTTTGGGCTATGATGTCATAGCCTTTATTTATGTTGTCAAGTTTATGTCCAGGAGATTTCTACATCTTTCATTCAGGGAAATTGACACTTCTTACTATGTTGGGCAAAATACTATCTCATGTCAGGGAACATTTTGTCTCATGTCAGGGAACATTTTGTCTCATGTCAGGGAACATTTTGTCTCATGTCAGGGAACATTTTGTCTCATGTCAGGGAACATTTTATCTCATGTCAGGGAACATTTTGAGACAAAAAGAAGAAGTATGCTAGAGACAGTAAACAGCTGTGATATTTTATGTCTTCATAGCAAGAAAATAGAGACCACTTCTATAAAACTTTAAGCTTTTCAATTAAAATAGTGACGAAAGTTAGTTTCAAAATGCATTTTCTGCAACCAGGGAATGAACCACATATGGAACTCAACATTTTGTTGCTTTAAAAAAAAATGAGTGTACCAAGTACTGCATCATTCATTGTTTCAATGTTTAGTGGCTTAATTATATTTTTTTTTTCAAGAATGTTAATGAAAGTTTGTCTTAAGTTATATAAGAAAGAATTTTCTTTACTGAATTACGTTAGTACAGATATTGAAAACATGTTGGGATTGTATTGATAATCTAATGACTATCAATCATTTATGTTATTGTCTTTAAACAACCAAAGGATTCTAACATTGGTATACCAGACACAGAAGGCAAGACACCATTACACTGGGCTGCAAGCACTAGAGACAGAGAAGCTGTTAGCTGTGTAAAACTGATTCTGGTAGGTGTTCTGATTCAGTCAACCATTTTATGTTCATTGTGTTGTTCAGACTTCTTGTTCTAGCCAGCCTTTTGCTGCTGAGCTATATGCTCTTTTGCAGTCTGCGCCTAGGAAAAATAGTGCTATCTTTTCTTCAGTTGCTCAGGCACTTTTGTACTGGTTGTTATGCTTGAATGTATTGGTAGGGGCATTCAAAGAGCATTTGATTTATGGTTTCATAAGGGTAGGCGCAGTGCCTACATAGGGGAAGTTGTGTGGAATTTTTTTTTTTTTTTTTTGGTTTTATAAGGGTAGGCGCAGTGCCTACATAGCGAGAGTTGTGTGGAATTTTTGTTTGTTATGATGGTAATTTAACAGAGGTGTGTGTCCTGTTGAAAGATTGTTAATTGCTCTTTGTAGGGGAGGAAGTTAATGATGTCCAGTTTATTTGGCATGGTCATTTCCTTGTACATGACTCCGCCTGTGTTTCCTGATGCCCATTGGTTGAGCCACTCCTCTTTCAGACAATCAGTTGTATACATTATGAAGTGAAATCACAATTATTTTTCATGAAAGTTGTGACTAACAGAGTTTAGAAATTAAGACAGTGGGGGAGGGGGGGTGTGGTGATTGAGCTGAACTCAACTATAGTTATTGAAGCATATCAACAAATGCACTATAAAAATCTGCAAAGCACAAATTTATTTCATTTTCTAATACAACCAAGCTACCTCATCCAAGTCTTGTAGAGATACAAATACATCCTTATATGACCATCAAACTTGATAAGAACCATAAATTATTTTTCTGTCATAAATTTTGTCTTATTCATTTTTTTTTTTTTTGTTTCCAAGGAAACCACACCTAGTGTTATAAATTGGCAAGACTATGAAGGTCGAACGGCTTTGCACCTTGCAGTAGCTGATGGAAATGAGAGTGTTGTGAATGTTCTGGTCAGTTCTAGAAATCGTTTGGTCACTATCAAACCGAATAGTTTTAACATTTTATTTAACTAAAAATAGGAATCACTTTTTTGACTTATAAAGTATATTTTACAGTCTATTTATTTGTTATACAGAATTTACCTTTTTTCTTACAGACCACAGTCAAAAACTGCAATGTCTCTGCCTTAGACAATGTGTTTCGAACTCCACTCCATTGGGCAGCAGTTTTAGGTAAACTACAAGTTATGTTAGTCGCACTAGTCATATGACCTACTGAAACCATTGCAAAAAAGTTAAAAGTCTGACTACATTGCTTTGAAAAAGAAAAGGTTCTGAAGTTCAAATGCTTGTGAAAAGATATTATTTCTAAATTGAAGGACTCTTATAGGATGTTTCTTGTCTGGGTTTTTCATTTCAAAAAATTATATTTTTTTAGTTTATTAGGTCTTCCTTTTTCTGTTTTTCCTACAATATAAATAAGATTTGTGGTTTTAGTTTGTTTTTTTTATTAAACCAAAACATTATTATTGTTTTTGATGCATTCTTGTGGCTTTAGTCACAAATGTTTAGATGTATGAAAAACTTCTGAAATATTTAGGAAAAATTTAGTTTATTCAAAATACATTCACAACCTTTAAAGCTCTTTATCTTCTAAGAGTGTATAGCTAAACTTTCAGTATAATTATATCAAGAATCATTAGAGTTAATTTTTAAAGTCCATAATTTTACTGTTTCCCAAACTGTGTTCTGCAGAACTCTAATGTCCCAAGAAGTCTGATTAGGAGTTTTCATTGGATTTAGCACCAAAAAATAAGAATCCCGTTAACATTAAGATGAGGCGCAGTGGCTGAGCGGTAAAGCGCTTGGCTTCTAAACCGGGGAGGGGGGGGGAAGTCCTGGGTTCGAATCATGGTGAAGGTTGGGATTTTTATTTTGGGATCCTTGGGTGACTCTGAGTCCACCCACCTCTAATGGGTACCTGACATTAGTTGGGGAAAAGTAAAGGCGGTTGGTCGTTGTGCTGGTCACATGAAACCCTCGTTAACCGTAGGCCACACTTACTAACATTAAGATAAAAAAAGTTTTAATTTATGTACTTTTGAATGTTCTACAGGTCATTCCAAGATAGTATCTATTTTATTAGACAGTGGGGCTGACAGCTCAAGTTCTGACTCCAATGGAGCAACAGCACTGCACTACGCAGCGCAGAATAATTTCAGTGTGAGAGTTCGCTTAGATTTATTTATAATAAAATTAAAATTTTTGATATTGGAAATATCAATCAAAAATAGAATTATTTCTTCCTTGATAGTGGCTAATCTTTATACTAACTCACCTTTGTTGGTCAGGAATCAGTAACAAATACCATGCATATCAAATATACTGTAATAACTTCTAAAGTAGGCAACTCAACGAAAGGCAGAATATAACAAGTAACTAGGCATTTATTAAAACTACAAAACTAACAGGCATGGACTCCAGCTATCAAGTCCCAGAATGTCCTACTTGCCACTAAACTACCACTGCAGACCACCGACACATTCCCAGTGTCGCCCCTGGTCCTCCACACAGTTCATAGCACAAAGGACGTTCTCGAAGCATAACAACAATAACACTCCAGCCGGATCTATCCCAATTGTCTTTTCTGTCTCTGTTCACTAGTGCGCTTGTGCGCACCACAAGCACTGGTGTAAGGCAGGGTTACAACAATACATACTAGAGCTTTTCAATGGCACAATAAAGAACAATGGAAATAAATAAATTACAACTCTAAATATAGTTTGTTTGTTAACAGCGCTTTATAAATAAAATTATTATTATTAGTTACAAATGAAGTGAAAACAAGCAAAATATATTAAGTCCTTTTAAAAAAAAAGTTTATCTAAGGGAAAGGACTCCACACTTACAACTCTGTATCTCAAAAATGTGTTCTTTCCTTTTTCCAATATTAAAAAAAATAATAATTAATTACCAATAAATAATTCACTAATTGGTTTAATTTGTTTTGGTTGATTTAGTTGGGTACAGCAAATAATTGTTTCAGGTTTTGACTTACTCTGAGAATGGGTGTGGGAGAAATAACATGTTCAATTATCTAAGGAGACAAAACACCACATATAGCCATATCTGTGAATTCTGAAGGATTATTTTTTTTGTCATTATAGAAAATAATTAATTACCACTTATTAATTGATTAAGTGGTTAATTTTTATCGATTCATGTTTCTTAGTGCAGAGTTTCAACTTGACCCAAGAATTGGTGTGAGAGAAACATTGTGTACCAACTTTATACCAGACAGACAGACTGACAGAGTGAGTTGATAGAAGCTTTGTAAAAACAAAACATTTCTAAATGTTCATGATTCATGTCCCCAGGATACTGTTTCAGTGTTCTTGAAACATAACTGTACTGATGAAGCAGACCTAGAAGGACGTACTGCTTTCATGTGGGCTGCTGGTAAGGGTGCAGATGATGTCATCCGAGTTTTCCTAGACCACAAAGTGGACATCCACCAAGAGGACAAAACTGGTGGAACATGTAAGACTTTACCTTTTACTTTTACCTATCCCTTTGTCTGTTGGACTGTTGGGGCACCAAGCAAGACTCGTCGATCGTCTTTCTCCATTCCTCCCTGTCTTTTGCCTTAGTTTAGAACCTCTTTCAATGGCACGACTGTCCATTCTTTCATGTTGTCATCACATCGCTTTCTCTGTCTGTCTCTTCTTCTTTTTCCTGGTACTGTTCCCTGAAGGAAGGTCTTTGCGAGCCCAGAAGATCTTGTAATATGGCCATAGATTTTAAGCTTGCATTTTTTTACTATAGTTAGCAGGTCATCATGGGGTCTGATCGGTGCAGTAACCTTCTCTAGGTTTGTGAAGTGGTCTTTGAATGTGATGTCTAGGATCTTTCTGTTTAGCCTAAAGACCACTCAAAGAATTTATCTTGTTAGTGTATTTTATTTAATTTTCTGTAAGTCTTACATCCTTCAAGAATCCTACAGAAGGATGTAAGACTTACAGAAAGTTAAATACTATACAACAACAAGATAAAATCTGAGTGGTCTTAGGCTAAACATTTTAGCAATATAATAGAAAACAAAATTAGGGATAAGTATTTACATTTGTTAAGCTAAAATCTTCAAATAAAATGTTTATGAGTTTGTTAAAGTAACTATTTAGTAATATAAAGATAAGATAAAGAATATTATTGTCAATTTTAGTGTTTGATTGGTTCTTTTAAAAAAATAGAATGTTCTGCAAGTTAAAATCATAAAATGTAGAAGGCTGTACTTGCTAACCATATGTATGGATACCTGGTCATGTGGCTCGGGATTGTCATTACGATGTTACTAAGTTTAAAACCTTGCCCACTGCAATCCCCTGCCAACCTTTGGGAGGTTTGGGCTAGGATGTAATATTCTTCAATTCGAAATGAACATCTGAAACATGTAACAAACTAACAACTGTTGATGCCTTGCAATCAAAATGAGCTTTTTACATTAAGGGTGGAATCAGTGAAAGTTTTAAATTGAACAACACAAATTTTGAGTATTTTATGATATCACAGTTTGCCTCATTTGAACATTTCACTTTACATTTTAACCTTGATGCCAATTCTTTTTAATTCAGAAAACTTAAAATAACTCTTTGCTTTATTGACTGTTAAACTTCTACTTACGGTTCTTTGTTTACTTTGTCTTTATATACATTTTACTTTTTATAAATGCTTAGATTAAATTTGATGATATGCAATTGATTGTGTGGTTCCAGCACTTCATGCTGCAGCATTGTCTGGTCACAGTTCTACAGTTAAACTCTTGCTGGACCATGGGGCCCAGCTAGAGGTAACGGATCAGGCTAAGCATACACCTTTATTCAGGGCATGTGAGACGGGCCACATGGATGTTGTCCAGACGCTGATTGACTGCCACGCCAGAGTGGATGTGCTAGACCAGTATGGAAGGTCACCATTACACTGGTATGTTCTCTCTTGTATTGTTTGTTTGTAAGCTTTGGACAGGAAGAACTAGTTGGCCTTTCTGACTACCTACCTAGAGGAGGACAATTCTTAATTAAAACCTCCAATGCCGTGCAGGTATAGGAGTCAACCCAGAGGGAAAAAAATCATGAGCCAGTGACACTTGAGAAACTTACAACACACCCTGGTACACATCTGTCTATGTTTTACAAAGCCCTGGTACTAAACAGGATTTGTTCCAAAGTTGTTGTTTTTTTAAAAGATCTGAATATGCTTGGAGGTTCTCAGAACAGGGTTCTCATCTGAGAATCAATAGAAAGATAGCATTAAGGATTTGATGATAAGGTTTTTTTTTAATATATTTTTTTTAATGTTAACTTGAATAAATTTAATTCTTTCTGACTCTGAAAATAAGTTAATGCCTTCTTTAGTTGCCCATACTGTTCTTAAAAGAATGGAATTGAAAGATGTTCTATCCAAGGCGAAAGACAAAGAGGAATGGAGACAGTTGTCAAATCTTGTGTGGTGAA
>JADKLZ010005465.1:18296998-18314288 GCA_021533235.1 Biomphalaria straminea
GAGAAATGGAGACAGTTGTCAAATCTTGTGTGGTGAAAGACAAAGAGGAATGGAGACAGTTGTCAAATCTTGTGTGGTGCCCCAACAGACTAAGGGGTAGATCAAGGGGAAGGTTCTTTAAGACACTGTAGAGGATGACAATTTTTGAGAATCCCTGACCCGATTACTGAGTTGATGGTGGAATCACCATAGTGTCAACCAATCATTTCCATTCTATGATGGTTATTGGGCATACTGATAATTTTTAGGAATACAGAGCTGAGTTTACTAATCTTTAATTATCTAAATATGTTTTTTAAAATTTGTCTATGTTAATGAAGTACTTATAAACCAATGGAAAAAAATTCACCTATGCCAAAGATCTGTTAATCTCAGATGCAAACTTATTTAAAACTGATATTCTTGTGATCTATAATTGGCAGCTATGGCAATAGTTTTTTATTTTTTGTTTGATGTAGGGCAGCCCTGGGAGGACATGCTTACATATGCCAGCTCTTGATAAAGTACGGTGTGAACCCAGACGTTAGGGACCACTCTGCGTAAGCTGATGTTGATATTTAATAACACTAATAATTAATGACTATAACCTATCTATCTTAGTTTCTAGAATAGTCAATTTGCCAGTAGCATAAAGTCACTATTTAAGGCTTACTAGCTGTTGTTTTTTTTTTTTCTTTTCTTTTTTTTTTTTTTTTGTAAAATTGTATTCAATACATGAAAATTAATGTCTTCAACTATTTGTCCTCTTTATATAGAAGAGCTCCACTGCACTGTGCAGCATTCGGTGGCTTTGTCAACTGTATGTCTGTATTGATGGAGCATGAAGCCGATCCCAATTCTCAGGACAAAGAAGTAAGTTTTAAATAATGTTGATAGAAAATTGATGTATAATTGTTTTCTTGAATCAATTCCAATAAGGTTTCAGCTTCATGTTTTCAACAAGTTAGTGTAAAATCACAATTACTCAAACACACTTAAATTAAATATTGAATCGCATAGAATACTAGCCTTCTATCTATTCATTTCGATTATTCATTGAATCCTTATCAACCTATTTTTTCCTCTTTAATAAAAAGAATTTAAGAAAAATAATAGATACACAAATTAAGGCTTAATTATCACATCATCTGGTTCAGAAGTTAGCATGCATGAAATGCATTTTCTTTTATATTTTATCCTCTACTTTTGAGTTTCTTTTATGACAGAAACTTTTCATCTTATTAACAATAGACCTACCATTGTAGACCTACGATTGAGAACTTACCATTGTAGACCTAGCATTGTAGACTTACCATAGTAGATGACCTAGCATTATTGACTTTACCATTGTAGACCTACCATTATGAACTTAGCATTGTAAACTTACCATTGTAATTGACCTAACATTGTAGACTTTATCATTGTAGACCTACCATTGTGAACTTAGCATTGTAAATGACCTAGCATTGTAGACTTTATCATTGCAGATGACCTAGCATTGTAGACTTTATCATTGTAGATGACCTAACATTGTCGACTTTATCATTGTAGACCTACCATTGTGAACTTAGCATTGTAGATGACCTAGCATTGTAGACTTTATCATTGCAGATGACCTAACATTGTCGACTTAATCATTGTAGACCTACCATTGTGAACTTAGCATTGTAGATGACCTAGCATTGTAGACTTTATCATTGCAGATGACCTAACATTGTCGACTTTATCATTGTAGACCTACCATTGTGAACTTAGCATTGTAGACTTTATCATTGCAGATGACCTAGCATTGCAGACTGGCCTCTGTATGTGACCTAGCATTGTAGACTTTACCATTGTCCATTGTAGATGACCTACCATTGTATAGACCTACTATTGCTCTTTCAATTGATATAGGACCTTTATGCATGAGGTTCATTTTCATTGTTATGAGTTGTGTCCTTTTAAAACAAATTGAAAAAAGAAAACAAGGAGAAAAAAATATATATATATAGGCCCTATATATATATATATATATAATTATGATAAGTTTTATGCAGAAATTTATTTGTCATTATCCAGGATGCTTATAAGGTCATCAGAATTGATGGTATTATTGAAAACATTTTTAAAGGTGTAATTGAGGCAATCAAATACTGGGATAACACAAATGAATGGAATTTGTTTTAAATATTTCTATAGGGCTTGACTTGTCTACACTGGGCATGCTCCAAAGGTCATCTTGATGCTGTGAAACTACTCATTGAATACAATGCTTACCCCAATCATATGGCTTTTACAGAGGACAGGTCGGTCTTCTTTATGTTTTATAAGGCATGAATCCCTTCATAGGATTCCATTCCATCTGTTAATAATTATTAATTTTTTAATGGTATTATAAATTTGCATATTTTGTTTATTTTTATTATTATTTTTTTATTATTAAATATTGTTCAGGTACACTCCTCTTGATTATGCATTAATGGGAGAGCACCATGAGGTAGCTCAGTATATGATAGAGCAAGGGGCACTATCCATCACAGGGATTCAAGACATAGCTGCCCAGAAAATTCAGGTAATTTAAGAAAAGTGTGTGTTCTTTAACAGACTTTTTTGTTGAGCCAGGGAGCCTGACTTTTTTTTTTTTTTTTATGTTTGAAACTAGTTTGTCACACTAGAACAAATAAGACTTTTGTCTGTGAGTCTAAACATTAAGAGGGAGTGCAGTATTTCACGTGGCTACACAATCCTAGCTGTGACCTACATATTTTGCCACATCAACACAGACGAAATCGTTGTCTAAGAGAGAATGAAGAAGTGAAGGGAAAGTAAAGAAAGCTGGAAGGGATGCCTCAAAGGGAAGCCAACAGAAAAGAAGTGGCAACTATTACCATTGACAAGCCCTGGGAGATTATGGAAACGCACGGCAGCCATTTTCCATTATTGTTTCAGTTATGTTTCAGCTGATTTACCTTATCTTAACTCTTTCTCACCAAATCGACGATACCAACGTTGATTCCAATAGAATGTGGTAAATAATTACGGAGAGAAAGAGTTAAACACTCTAATTGTATGAGACATGAAATTAAATACAACATCCCATTAAGAGTAGAGGCTGTAGTGCATAAATAAAATATTTACAATGATAATAATTTAATTTACAGAAGTGTTAACAAACAAATTGTTGGTTCAAGGCGCTGTGATCACATCACAAACATAAACATAAAATTAAGATGACAAACTAATCTATAAAAGGTTTAAATAGATCTGTTTCTATCCAGAAGAAATGAAGAAACTAATAGTGAATAAACTCTCCGATTTGGAAACCACTGCGCAGTTAAGCTCATATATTGATCTAGTCATCTGAACGCTCCAACATGAATATGAGAACGAGGAAGAAGAAGATAGGTCTTAATTTTCTTCTTGAATATTGTGTAGCATGTCTGTCTGAGATCAATGGGGAGAAAGTTGCAAACCTTTTATCTGTGCACTTAAAAAGCCAATGAAACCTAACTTTTGATGGAGAAACGGGGCACCTCTAGAAGCATAGAGTTCATGGAGTGCAAGGCTCCAAATTTGAGAATTGATGGTATATTCAGTAATAAGTCTACATTTCACTTGTTACAGCCCTTTCAGTTCTATTTTTCTAGAAGCATAGAGTTCATGGAGTGCAAGGCTCCAAATTTGAGAATTGATGGTATATTCAGTAATAAGTCTACATTTCACTTGTTACAGCCCTTTCAGTTCTACTAGTTTCAGTACACTTGGTTAGTATTTTCATAGCTCTGCTTATATTGCCTGTTCTTATTTCAGTCAGCGTTCAGAGGTTACAGAGTGAGAAAGGCTTTTATAGAAAGAAAAAAATTATTTATGAAGCATGAAAAGTTGAAAAAAGAAGCAGCCAGGTGAGTTATGTCCCTTTATTGATTCAATGTGTATTTACTAATTGTCTTCTGTTTTGGGTATAAACCACTAACTTTTCTAATGAATTGTTGAAAACAAACCATTTGACAGACTCTGTAGAGAATTTTCTAAGCATAGTTTGAATACAGCTGGATATTGTTTAAAACATGGAGTCTGACTTCTGTTTCATTTTGAATATTAACATGAATGGGTTACGATGACATAATAGTGAGCTGAGAAATGCTCAAGAATTGAATTTTTTTTCTATTTGATTAAACAAATTTAGCCAACAAACATTCAAGTATCTCAGTACTATAATTTTATTTCATATGCTATTTCTTAATTTTTAAACTAATGCTATAAAATGGGCTGGAATAAGTTTGATAAAAATATTTTTTTTTTCTCTGTTTGATGACTTACTTTAATTTTTTAATTTAACAGATGTGAATTCAATCTATAATATAATTTACACATTAACTTTTTAATCTTAAAAACATAATTTATTTTTTGTTTGTAGTGTACTTATAAATATAAGACCTTTGATTTATGCTCTAAATGTCTGTCCATTGTTAGGTTTTGGTATATTTACATAATTAGATGTGGTATGACTACATAATTAGAATAGACTAAAAACAGTTCATGTTAAATTTTTTTTAAACTTCTTTACGGTTTACTGTCTGACATTGTTGTTACCTCTTGATCATTCACCTTTTTTTTTTCTTTGCTATAAATAGAAAGAGAGCTGGAGAAGAAGGAAAGAGAACTATGGAGAAACAGACCTCATTCGGGAAATCAATTTCCTTCGATAAACAGACATCATTTGATAAACAGACTTCCATAGACAAGCAGACTTCTTTAGATAGGCAGACACCATTTGATTCCCAGAATTTGGCTCAATCAGACAGACTTACCGTTTCTCACACAACTTCAAGCAGAAATGCTGAAAAACTTCTGGAAAATAGTTCTCAAACTTCACAAGCAGAATGCAACCATTTGCATAACCTTGACATTGTAAGTGGTCACATGACTTCCACAGCTAACATCCAATCCAACATAAAAAATCATACAGCACAGTCAGAAAAGTATGCTCAAAATTCTAACACCAGGAACATCAATGATAGTCCAAAACAAGCGCAAGAATCTCAAAATGACAAACAGCCAATGAAAACTGAACTAAAGGTTCATAAGCCCCGCCTTCGTGCTAGCCAGAGAAGGCGTCTGCTACAAGCCGATGAAAACAAAGGATCATTACTAGGTGGTAATCAAACTGTCATTCCAAGTGATAAACTGTGTTAGATTATAAGATTATAATGCATTGAAACTATTAAGTTCACAAGAAGAAATGTGTTGTTTTGTCTTCATTAATCTAAATGACATAATATCTCCTAACTTCCTGCTATGGAACATTCAGTGCGTTCTGTTGTGATCCAGTGGTGTAGCATCCATGGCGCAAAGGGTTCAATGAACTCAGGCCATAATCAACAAGGCCTATAAGGGCAGGTAAAAAGAAAAAAAGGGTTGAATGTAATCATTCAAATGTATGAAATTCTTTTCTATTTATACTTACCATTCGTAATGTTGTTATATTATAAAGTAAAAAGTAAAGTGTCCCCTTCAGACCTTGCAATCTATGAGGCAGATGATGTTAAAGGACATCTGTTTCTTTGGCCAATGATTAGCAAGCATACTAAACGAGCAGGGTGTTATGTGGCCAGCACAACGACCAACCGCCTTTACTTTCCCCAAAGTCAGATACTCATTAGAGTTGGGTTTAAAACACTTAGCTTGTTTTGTTTGTAAAATGTTATACATGTTTCAGAAATTCCTTCAGAGTTGAAGATAGTTATTTCCTAGTCCAAACCTCCCGCAGCACGACGGGGGATGGGAGCGGGCAGGGTTTGAACCCGGGACCATCGGTAAATCGATACGACAGTCCAGCGTGCAAACCGCTCGACCAGGCAGCCATCCTTAGCATCAGAACCCTGTCCCGGATCCAACTTAGAAAGCTTGCAGTGCTCTCACAGTCTCCTTTTTTGTATCATAATCTTGGGGAGGGGGGCCAATATCATATTCTTGAACCCAAGCCCATGATCACCTTGCTACGCCACTGTTGTGATCTCTTGTAGACTTGTGAGGAGATATGGTATCTAGGAGAAGATTTCAGTACTTCCATTTACTCATCTTCAGGATTCAAACCTGAACCTCATTGATAAGGAATCACATGGTCTATTTCAGTCACACATCCCACCATGTTCCTGGCTTTTATGACTAAGGAACAGTGCTATATTTTATATTGTTACAAAGACCCTGCTGTGACCTACATATTCTGCCAGGACCTACATATTCTGATGTGACCTTCTTATTTTAATATGACCTACATATTCTACCCTGACCTACACATTATCCACATCTTATGAAGAAGAAAATATAGTTTGCTATGGCTCGTTTCAATTTTTTAAAAATTGTTTGCCTATTTCTTCATGGGTCCAGTTTGTCACCTAGCATCTTAATGACATTTTTAGAATTATAAATAATTTATAATTGAATGTTCATATTAATACTAAGGCTTGTGCTGATATTTAAATAGTGAAGAATTACAAACGGAGGTCAGCCACACATCTATTTATATATGTCACATAAAAGGTAAAAATCAATAAAAGGTAAAAATCAATAAAAGGTAAAAATCAATGAAACATAAATCAGGTAATTTATTCTCTTATCAGTACACACTGCCCTCTTTCTCTCACTGGGTTTGTCTAAGTGTAGTTAATTGTTCTAGCTTTATATAGGCTATACAAGTTGGTAAGATTCCAAACAGTTTACTGGGGTTTTTCTTTATTCTTATTTTAGATTTTTTTTCTGGGAATGAGTCAACCTATCAGTAATAAGAAGTTAACATTAGCTGAGTTTAAAAAAAAAATGACTATTGACCTAACGGTATGTAGGAGTCTAGTGGGAGATAACCTTGTTCTCTGAAGGAATGTCTGTAATCTATAAGATATGTTTAGACAAAAGTCCCAGAGACAAGTTTATTTTACCTTCCTTGTGAATCTTCAGATCTCAAATTTTGACATAGCCGTCACATAGCTTTTTGAAGTCACAGTAATTACTTGCTGAGCTATTTTAATTATATTATATATCACTTTAATAGATGAGATAATTAAACCATTGTTGATCCTTTTAATCAGTCTGCCCTTGGGAAAGGTCTTGTACATTTCTTCATCTGACTGGGGCAGCTCTTGACTTATTTCCTTTCTTACCTCTGTCTAAGAGTCTAAGCTTGTTTTGTATAGCGTTTGTTATTGACGACAAAAGCTTGAGAGCTTTTTGATGGCTCAGTTCTTTGTATATATGAACTCTGTACTGCTAACACAGCCTACTTAAGTTTTAAAATCAGCTTTTTGCTGCCGACAAGCATAGACCAAAATCTAATAATCTTTTTTTTTTTTCTGAAAGAAATTTAGCTGTCATAAAAATAGTGTGCATTGTGTTATATTTGTTTAAGTCACATCTCCATTTTATTGACTTGACAAGAAAGTGGACAAACTAACAGGAGACTTTAAAATACACACTAATAACATATTTGAGAAAAAATATGTGTACACATAGACATATATATATAGACTGGAAACAAGATCTTATTTTCATTTAGGAAGAGTCAAATATGTTTTATGTCCACATCTACGTTAGAAAAAAATGGTGGCAAATGAGCTATAAATTCTATGACGTAAATTTCAGTCTATATATAACCATGATCTTTAGTTTTGAAAAGTACAAAACTTCATTATTCCTAATATTAGCCTTTATAGGCTACGCATGCACCTATGCGCACCATATCAACAATTTAATATTGAAAGACATAGGAAAATATATATAACTAAATCTATGCTTGCCCAAATTTTTCCAATAATAATTTGTTCTTCATCGGCCAGTCTATATATATATATGTCTATGTGTGTACACTTGAGCATACTAAACAGTAGATCAAGGGAGACTACAAGTAAACAAACAAAAACTTACACAACATGCATAAACATAAATACACATATACATGTAAAAAAAAGTTTTGCACTATATAAGATTATAAGATAATTATATTGACTTATGTAAAAATAAAACAACAATATAGAAGTGATTACATATTGAACTAGTGAACGAATTGAACAATGTTGTAAATTTTGCAATAAAGTTATTTATAGTCTTTCAACTCTTTTCTTCGTTATTTAATTATATTTAGTAGTTGTTGATGTTTGTATTGGTACCCTTTACATTTAAGTTTCAATTCTGTAGTATTCAATACTGAAAATATTTATTTAAATACTTAAGAACTGTTAACAGACATAATGTAGACTCAATGTGCTTTGAGAACGTAAAGAAAAAAAAACTAATCTAAATTAGTATTGAATAGGTGATCCTATGAATATCTTTGCACAGGGGAGTTTTGAGAACTTAAAAAGTAAAGTTCCCTTTTTAATTAGCGGCCCCCGTAAGGGGAAAAAGCCGCTATTAGGTTTGTGCAAAATGTCCGTCTGTCACACTCAGAGCGCCAAAACTAGAAGAGATACGAAAAATATTTTTTCACCATTAAATGCGGCTTGAAAATTTAGGTGCAATGGCTACTTTTAGTTTTCTAAACGCAAACCGTTTAATTTATAAAATTAATTATGCAAGCGATTTTTTAATAACAAAACACCAATTCTAAAATAATTACGTAAATGTAAGGGAGGAAATGTTACTATAAGAAATGCTCTAGACATGTAGATGTCACGCACATTTTTCAAAATGAACTTTTAGCAGCGGCTTTCGTGTACTAGCGTAAAGACCGGAAATGACATGATTCTAAACTAATTTCTTAAATTTGTAAAAAAAATCAGATTTTTAAAAATAAAATTGTATAATGCCCCCATTAAAATGAAACTAATATATTTTTGTGCGTTTTGTCTGTTGGTTGGTCTGTCCGTCACGGTTAGAAAAAAACACTAAAGGCTTTTGAAAATATGATTTAACCTTTACTGTTCTTTCAGAAATATTGCGATAGTTTAAGGATGGGAGCATACAGGAATTGAGCCAGGGACTTAGAAGGAACATCCGAAACATCTTGCGAATAGGCGAATCTGACAGGGATCCGACTCCGACGGGGGCCGCCTCTGAGTTTGTGTATCACACAAACTCTCTTTGTAATCTTGTTATTATTATAGCTTTTATATAGCGCTACTTTCATGCTTATAGCATGCTCAGAGCGCTTTTGTCCAATCTCATTTGTGAACCAGTGGGGGTAGGGGGTATCTAGGAGTTGGTTTTCCGTGGTGCCTTTAAGCCCGAGTCGGGTGTCGAACCTCGAGCCTTCTATGACCAAAGGTTAATACACAGGGTGTCATGTGGCCAGCACAACGACCGACACCCTCACTTTTCATCAACTAAAGTCAGGTTCCCATTAAAGTTGGGTGGATTCATGGGCGCCTTAAATAACCCGAAATTAAAAAGCCCAGTCTTCACAGAGATTATAAATCATTACTGCTGGACCGTTGGGGTACCACACAACATCTGCCAACTTTCTTTCTCTGTTCTTCTTCTTATATGCTTCTGATATTCTTTCTGAAAATATCGAAACCTGCCTTTTTATCTGCCTGGGTGGATCACTTGGGTGCAAATTTCCCACACAAACTGTCTTTGTAACCTTGTTTTCTTAAATCTTATTAAATATAAGACTTTTTTATAACTATAATGTTTTAGATCTCTACCTCTTTTTCTCTTTCTCAAACAATCTCTCTTTCTTTCTCTCTCTTTTCTTCTCTCTCTCTCTCTCTTTCCGTCTCTCTTTTTCTCTCGTTTTCCCTCTTTCTTTCTCTCTTTCCTTCTCTCTCTTTTTCTTTCTCTTTCTCTCTTTCCTTCTCTTTCTGCTTCCTTCTATCTCTCTTTCTGTCTCCCTTTTTCTCTCTATCTCGCTCGCTTTCTTTCTCTCTCTCTCTATCTATCCATTCATATATCTATTTATTAGGGGTGTACCGGAAAGTACTTTTTGATATTCGGTCGGAGCCGGATATGACCGGATAGTAAAATTTGATATGAAGCCGGAGCCGAATACCAAAGTATCTTGTAAATAGCTTGTGTTGCTGAACATTTTACGAAACCGGAGCCGGATAGTGAAAAAGTGCCGAATATTCAGCAGAAGCCGGAGCCGGAGCGACTATCCGGTACACCACTACTTTTTATCAATAACTATAATCTCCCCCTCTCTCTCTTTCTCGGTAATATACACTAACAGTCAGCTTTTTTTTGAAGAATTCATAAAAGCTAAAAATATCAATATTTCTTTGAAATGTCAATGAAAATCGATTATCAATAAATCAATTGCGTCATGTGACCTCGGCTTTGTCTGATAATAGTGTCAGTTTGGTCTCGGTTTGACTTGACGAACATTTGGTCAAAGTAGTTGGTCATATGTCATAAACGTAGTGTGTCTGCGTGTAGGCGACATATTGTCAGTGTTGGAACCAACAGGACAGTAGGAAGCCTTGAGATTTGACCATTCCTAGAGGTAATTAACTTATGCCGTATCTAAAACTGTTCTTATAGTTCTTGTAATTAAAGGTGGAATTAGAACTGCATCCATGGAAGGCTGCGTGGAATGCACTAGAACTGTCGTTACGATTGTTCCTATTTGGAACTCTGCCCGCTGCCTCCCTGAAAGAGGTTAGGGGTTAGGATGTATTAATCTTCGTATATTAAGTCTGAAACTTAAAAAAACAAACTTACAACTATATCTCTCAATCATGTCTCATTTATTTCCATTTTTCGATATCAAACAAAATTATTTTATTTAAAAAGTAAAGTTCCCCTTTCAGACCTTGCGATCTATAGGGCAGATGATACTTATTTCGATATACTTAGATGATTTACGTTTTATTGATTTATTTACTTTTTATTGAATTTTTTGGACAATAACACGTTTGAGCAAAGTTAAGGTCATCTGTTTCTGTGGCCAACGTTTAAGTAGGATGTCATGTGGCCAGTACAACGACTAACGGCCTTTACTTTTCCCTAATTAATGTCAGGTGCTCATTCGAACTGGGTGGACTCAGAGGCGCCCAAAGAGCCCGAAATTAAAAATACAAGTCTTCAGCGGGTTTCGAACCCAGGATATCGGTTCGGAAACCAAACGCTTTACCACTCGGCCAGAGCGCATCCAAACAAAATTATAAATGACCAATAACTAATTGACTTATTAGTTAATTTTATTGATTGATTCTAATTGGTTAGGTCAAATAAATAATTGTTTAAAATTTCAACTTGATCCACGAATTGGGATGGAGAAATAATGTGAACCGTTATCTAAGGAGAGAGGGCGCGGTGGCTGAGCGGTAAAGCGCTTGGCTTCCGTACTGGAGGTCCCGGGTTCAAATCCTGGTGAAGGCTGGGATTTTTATTTCGGGATTTTCGGGCGCCCTTGAGTCCACCCAGCTCTAATGGGTACCTGACATTAGTTGGGGAAAAGTAAAGGCGGTAGGTCGTTGTGCTGGCCACATGACACCCTCGTTAACCGTGGGCCACAGAATCAGATGACCTTTACATCATCTGCCCTATAGACCACTAGGTCTGAAAGGGGAACTTTACTTGAACTTATCTAAGGAGACTAAACCAGACATATTTAATCATAACTTTGATTGCTGAAGGACTAATTTCCCTTGTTGGTGTTTAAAAAAAATCAATAATTGAATAACTGGTTAAATTGTTCCTTGACTCGCGTATTGTCTACGCCAATGAATGATTGTGCAAAGTTTCAATGTCATATTCTCATGTAGAATGCGCTTTGTACTATCGTTCATGTGTCTAGAACATTTCGGATTCGAACATGCCCTCTGTCTTCTCCCGTCGTCCTTCGGGAGGTTAAGGCTAGACCAGTTGGGTGTACTATCTGATGGAACATACCCATCGTTAAAACAATATGGACCTAGCGCTGATATGCTTGACGCCGGCAACCTTGCACGGTTCGAACCTAGTTCCATTATTACCACACAATCATAACTTTTTTTTTTTCATTAAGTCAACAAGCTCTATTAAGTAGTAACATTTCGTATAACAAGAACTCAAAAGGACAACCATCATACGATATTATGTTATGAAATATATAGCACTCCTGAGTACTGTTTTAAACAAAGAAAAAATCTCCAATGTGTTTCAGAGCTCGGCATAAATCTTTGCTACGCTTTCTAGGCCTAGAGAAACTACATAGAGCTATGGTGAACAAAAAACATCGACCAGTTAAGTCGAAGTCGCAGCATCCACCAGGTAAAGCACACAGAAAGTCACTTTTTATTGAATTTGTTACTTTTGATTGATTTATTTACTTTTTAATGACTTATTTACTTTTTATTGATTTATTTACTTTTTATTGGCTTATTTACTTTTTATTGAATTTGTTACTTTTTAATGACTTATTTACTTTTTATTGACTTATTTACTTTTAATTGACTTATTTACTTTTAATTGACTTATTTACTTTTATTGATTTATTTACTTTTAATTGACTTATTTACTTTTTATTGACTTATTTACTTTTTATTTATCATTCATTAGTTTGAAAGAGTTATTCTCATCAGCTTCATAAAAGGGGCTATTGATTTTTAAAACATTACATGTTTCTATAAAACCCTGGTGACTACTCACAGCTATGACGAGTTTTAGCCAACATTTGTAAATATTTAATGACAGATTCAGACGACCACATCCAGAAGTATTGGCTGTGTCCTCTCAGACACCATGTACACGTTGCCATGCCAGCGAATTGTACAGAAAAAACAGGTAATGCTTCGTCATTGTTAAAAAAAAGAATATATTGTCATTTTTTTTGTAAGCAGATGACAGCATTTTTGCGGAAGTCTGAGCAGTTGTGTGTGTGTGTGTGCCTTTGATGATATAAGCAGTGGCCTTGCTGTAGTGTCATTTTTCCCCGGGCAGCATCCATTGGGGGAATATTTTTTTTTTTTGCTTTGTTTTTGCAAAAGCAGACCCTTTATTTAAAAAAAAAATGGACATTAACCCTAACCAGTTTTGTCACATGAAAATGTGTTCTATGAGTCGCTATAACCGAAGAAAGCCAACTGCAAGGGACAGCTACATCTTGCATTATTCACATCAGGGGCGTAGCTAGGGATTCAGGGGCCCGCGGGGATCGACCTCTTTGGGGATCCCTTGCATTATGACATTCGACATTTTACATGACATAATATACGCAAAAAATATACAAGCCCAAGATCAAATTGGTTCAGTTTCAGTATATCAGTAAACTTTAAAAAAATTAATAATAAGCATTGTTTATTGTTAATTGTTTATTTTAGCTAAATAATGCACACGTGACAAATCTCAATTCATATCGCTTCTCTCTCGTCGTGCATTGTGTACATCTAAGACATCTATAACATCATCTCCATCGATACTTTCTAGTTTCTAGTATTTGTGACTTCACTGACATTTAAGCCATGATAAGCCTTTCTTGCGTCATTGTGCTCCTGGGATAGTTTTTGATGAACTTGAGCTTTGAGAATGCCGCAATAGAAGTGGCCTGAGTTAGCGGTATTTGAAGGAGGTTGCAAGGTTTGAGCACACGTAATTACCATATTAAGCCTTTTTCCGCAATATGTCTATTGTGGATTTTATTGCTGGTTTGTTGATGTAAACTGCTCATACATCAATGACATCATTGAACAAGTGATTTGCCATTTATTTCATCATACAAACAGGAAAAAGTAACACAGTTTGTCATCATTTTGCAGAAAGCATGAATTGGTATCTCCGCTCATGACAAATTTCACTTTTTATGTGTGTTTAGAGATTGTTGATATTCTACTTAAATATCAAATGTCAATAAATTTATCTCAACCATTTTTTTAAATTACTTACTTCTTTACACATGTTGTTATTCGTTGTCAGTTAACAGATTTGCATGCGCCATAAGCCACTATGACGCCTGGTACAACGAATTTGAATTTTTCCCGCCAACCCTCAAGACAAGGAAATCCAAAAGATCCAGCAGTCCAAGTAAATCGACCCGGAAGTGATGTTACGCAATTGTTCCCGAGTTGTGATTTTGCTTTTAAATAATGTATATTGTTTCAAATTATTAAAGTTATGTATAGCATCATAATAACATGCCATTATTCTCTGTTCCTCCATATTAAACAAAATATGTATCAGCAACAAAAGTACGACCTTATGGATTTTATGTTCTTGTTTCTGGTATTTCAAAAATACATTAGCTTATCATTATCAGTTATCTTGTAAGAACGGGTCTTCCTAATATCTTTACAATCCTCTGACAACGCCGCCTATGCTGGCTCGGATATGTTCGCCGGATGGAGAACAATCGAATCCCGAAAGTCATTCTCTACGGCAACTAGCGTCTGGCTCTAGAAAACCTGGTCCCCCCCCCCTCCGTTACGTTGATGCAATAAAACGGGACCTTAAAACAGTGAACATGGATACTGACCATTGGGAAGACATAGCTCTAGACCGCACCAGTTGGAAAGAGACAGTGATCAAGAAAGCTATGGACAGCGAAAGAACATGGGCCTCAGCTCTGGAAGAAAAACGGACAATGCGAAAATGGCCAGCTCCTCTACCATTGAAGCTAAAACCACGTTAACCTGCGATATTTGTGGATGGGAGTGTCTCTCCAAAATAGGGCTCCACAGTCACAGACAGTCAGAGACAGTGACCAATAAAGCTATGTACAGTGAAAAAACATGGGACTCAGCTCTGGAAGAAAAATGGCCGACTCTTCTACCACCAAAGCGAAAGGACGGGAATGTCTCTCCAAAATAGGGCTCCACAGTCACATGAAAAGTGTTCGAGATGAACCATAGTCGCTCTACGACTGAAGGAGAACTGACTATCTTATAATGACTATCTTATAAGTTAGACATTCCTTTAACAAAAGTATTACGTCCAACGAGTACCCGTGTGTTAACTTAGTCGTACCTATTAATAGCAGATCTCGTTACTAAGGAGATGTTTCACGTCAGCTCCTTCTGAGGTCATCTCTCTCGTAGCGCCATCTTGCTAAGGAACATCAAGGGAGGGCTACTTTGGGAAGAGACTTGGAAGCTGATTTGGGGAAGTCTGACTTGGAAGTCCCAAAGGAGGTCAACTCAACAAACTAAATCTCCACCATAAACTTGAAAGCTGAGATGCCCCAGAGGAGGTCGACTCAACAAACTAAATCTCCATCATAAACATAGATTCACAAGAAGGCCTTAAAGGCATGCAAGGTGCACTTGGTATAGCTACTGTAGGTTATGTGTATTAAAGGCATGCAAGGTGCACAGTATGAAACTTGGTATACAGTAGCTTGTGTGTATTAAAGGCATGCAAGGTGCACTTGGTATACAGTAGGTTGTGTGTATTAAAGGCATGCAAGGTGCACTTAGTATACTGTAGCTTGTGTGTAATTATTGCATGCAAGGTGCACAGTATGAAACTTGGTATACAGTAGGTTGTGTGTATTAAAGGCATGCAAGGTGCACTTGGTATACAGTAGGTTGTGTGTATTAAAGGCATGCAAGGTGCACAGTATGAAACTTGGTATACTGTAGCTTGTGTGTATTAAAGGCATGCAAGGTGCACATTATGAAACTTGGTATACAGTAGGTTGTGTGTATTGGATTGAAAAAAGACGTTTGTTTTTAACTTCTTACGGGCCTATCTTTTAAAATAGTTCTCACATTTTACAGTACACAGCGTTTAAAAGTTTGAAAAAAAAAATGTTCGATTGTATGAACAATACAAAAGATTTTTTTAAAAAATTATATAAAGTAATGTAAAAAAAAATGAGAATAAATGTAAGATAGTTTCAAAGTAAAACGAAAGAAATAAACAGTCACAAGTGATTTATTATTGATACTAAATATACTATAGCACTGTGCTCTAATAGCTTGTGTAGGCCTATGGTATAATAGTTTGTTTAGGCCATGCTTCGAGACCCGGTATCAGATAGTAATAACGTTGCACAATTCAATGTGATTCAATAGTTAGAATGAATGGATCAACTGTATCGCATGATGTCTTCCGTCACTGCAGAAGACTTGATCAGTTCGTGGTAAGAAATGTTACATTCAAGACCTACTTTAAAGCCTCTACATTTTCTTTAATGTCTGAATGTCTGGTTGAATAGTAATCTAGACTAGAGGAAGAGAGAGAGAGGGGGGAGAGAGAGGAAGAGAGAGAGAGAGAAGAGAGAAAGAAAAAGAGAGAGAGAGAAAGAGAGAAAAACCGAGACAGAATAGAGAGAGAAGAGAGAGAGAGGACAAAGAGAAAGAGAGAGAGAGGCGGAAGAGAGATAGAGTAAAAGAGAGACAGAAGAGAGTAGAGAGAAAGAGAAGAGAGAGAGAAAGGGAGTGAAAGAGAGACAGGAGAGAGTAAAGAGAGAGAGAGAGAAAGAGAGAGAGAGAGAAGAGAGAGAGAGAGAAGATAGAGAGAGTAGAGAGACCAGAAGAACTCTTACAAGCACGTAAATTTTAGATTTTATACGGTTCTCTCTCTTATATAAACTCTGTTGTTGTTTTTTTTTCAACGTATTTTTAATTAAAAATATTCTTGTATGTTTTCTAGTCATGTGTGAGCAGTAGGTAGGCACGCTAATTGTTATTTTTAATGAAATTGTTGTAGAAAATATGAATACAATAGGTCTGCATTTAATTTATTGTACAGCATCTCGACACAGCAACGCTAACTGGGCAAAGATGTTTCATGATCAACCTTCTCAAGATATAGATCTACATAATAAAGTATCATCTACTTCTTAAATACAATACCAAGCCTAAGAGACATGCACACTACATTCTAGTTTTTATACGGGAGAGATGGATGGAAAATACTCACTAAATAGTCTCTGTTACGTTGCAAAGTAAAAGGGAGATAGTATAGTAAATAAACGATCTTATAAAACTAGGACAGGGTTATAGAACCTTCACCAGATATACTGTTTGCTTCTGGTCTTATTCTAGATTCTAGACCTAGAACTGTCAGCAGGGCTGGATTTAATTATGGGGAGGCCCCGAGGGAGAAGTTTTGTGGAGGCCCTTACATTTTTTAGAAATGTGGATTTTTTTTCCTATTGTGGGGCCCCCAGCTTATCAAGGCCCCTGGGCTGTAGCCCCGTCTGCCCTCCATTAATGTTAGCTTCTTTTTACTGTAATTTAAATCCAATTTAGATCTACAAAGTTATTGAGTAACTACAAATATTTTTCTCTTCCTCTTGAGCATTTTGAATTTCGGATTTTGAAGATATACATAGTTTCTGTTTTACGATATGGTGATCTTTCACAGCACAGGTAGAAATTAAATTATAAACAGAAATCAATCTGCGGTTTACAATTCAATGATTAGCTTTTACCATAAATTTTGATCTCTCTCTCTCTGTCTCTTTCTCTCT
>JADKLZ010005465.1:18334120-18344161 GCA_021533235.1 Biomphalaria straminea
CCTAAATATCCGTAAATACGAGGTGCCTAAATATCCGTAAATACGAGGTGCCTAAATATCCGGTGCCTAAAGTTCCACAATTCATTTATCGGACATCTGTTGATGAAGGTCTGTACTTTTGTTGTTTTTTGTTTTAGCTGTTCTCCATGTAGTCTATAATGTGTCATGATCTTTTATTTTTCAGTTTGTTTGTGCTTTGGATCATTACGGGCGTTCTCAATCTCAGAGGAGACAGACCTTAGATCTAATCTGTTGGAGAACTACACATACACCATACGTCCGGAGGCGACTGTCAAAGTCAGTCTGTCATTTCAAGCCGTTGCCATAACCTCAGTAGTAAGTATTAATTAGAATTTGTTTGGTGAGAAAAGTATCATTCGTTTTGTGACAGAAGTAGCCTATAATTTAATTTGTTAAAAAATTATGCCTATTTAGTGACAGAAATGTAATGGACTTCATTTACCAGTCGTAAACTAACAATATTTAGCCACGTGGTGCTCTATCTCTTCTACATAATTTACGATCTAATTTTTTATACACGATGGCTGTCAGGGGACAGTTATTTTTCCGTTGTTTTATCAATATGATCACGTGACTGAATGTTGTCTGTTTACGATTAGTGAATGAGGTCCATTTGTTTTGTGAAAAATCGTAATTTGTATAGAAGAGATAGAGAATCACGTGGCTCAATGTTGTTTGTTTACGATTGGTGAATGAGGTCAATGTCTAGGATGCTAAGTTGAACTTCAAAATTGCCAACTCAATATAAGTTACAAATGGAAGAGCTTTTTAAAAAACTTGATTCTGCAGTGAATAACCGATAATCACAACACTCACAAAAAACATAGTTTAGCAACACTTCCTTTATTTTGAACACCGTTTACGCCAAAAAGCGTGCTATATATAGCTTGTCCGCCATGCAGGCCTGGATTAACCATTAGGCAAACAAGGCACGTGCCTAGGGCACCAAGCGTTTGGGGGGCACCACAAGTCCGCAAGAAAAATGTGTATATTGTCCCGGTAGTTTCACGAAATCGACATGACATTAGCAAACGCAAATGTAATATTGAATCGCACATTATTTAACCTTGGTCCCACAACCTGGGGGTAAAATAAGCATTGTTCTTCGATATGTGTTAGATGGAGAGCCCATTGAGCGCTTTTTGACTTTCTTGGAGTTGCAAAGTCACACAGGTGAAAGAATGGCTAAGCCAGTGTTGCAGTAGGCCTACTTACGTGAAGTTTGCAATATTGATTTTTCGAAATGCAGAGGTCAGTCATACGACAATGCTGCTAATATGTCTGGGTGCTACAAGGGCATGCAGAAAAGAATTCTAGAGGAACATGAGTTTGTTATATCAATACCCTGTGCTACCTATTCACTAAATCTGGTAGGCAGAAATGCCGTTGACTCTTGTTTAGAGGCAGTAAACTTCTTATATACAGTGCAACTGATCTATACTTTTTTCTCAGCTTCAACCAACAGATGGAAGATTCTGAAAGGATGCCTTTTGAATGAAACGCCTGTAAAGCCCCTTTCCGATACCAGATGGGAGGCACATGCTGTTGCAACTGAAGCTATTGTAAAGTCTCAAGATTATAGAAGCGTTAGAATGTTTACAAGAAGACCAGTAACAGAAGGGGGACACCAGAAGAGAAGCAGAAAACATTGCAAAGAAGATGCAAGAATTAGAATTTGCTTTCATGCTTGTCTTTTGGGAAGAAGTGTTACAACATTTTCATAGGGTCAGTCAAGCTCTACAAAATGAGCATGTGAATTTGAAAACGTGTGCTGATTTGTATTCCTCACTAACAGATCACTTGCGTGAATCTAGGAATGAATTTGAAAGATTTGAAGAAGCTGCAAAAGATCTAACACCAGGTGCGGAATAAAAGGCAACTTTGACCCGTAATCGTAAACGAAAGACAGTGGTCATTGATGGTAATGCCCCTGAGGTCTCACTGAATGCCAGAGACAAATTTCGTATATCTACTTTCTACGCGATTGTTGACAAACTTGAGACAGAGATGAGTAGACGAGCGCAGGTATATAGAGATATAGTTGTTCGATTTTCTTGTTTGGTCGATGTACCACAAACATTGCAGTGTTGTGAAGCACTAATTAATGCTTATCCTGAAGATCTGAACAATAATTTATATACTGAACTACAACAGTTCCACTCATATATTCACCACAAGTTTCATGAATCAAAATCTGAGAACAACACGTTCAGTCAAGTAGAACTCTGCAAAGTAATGGTTAGAGACAAATCGAGTGGGCTTTTCCAAATGTAGAAATATTTTTAACATTAATGGTCACGAACTGTTCAACTGAGCGCTCTTTTTCTCAGTTGAAACGTACAAAAAATCCAAGTAGATCAACAATGAAACAAGAAAGGCTTGTCTCTGCTGATGATTGAAGCGGACTTTTTGCGCGAAATTAACTTTGATGATGTACTCAAAAACTTTCCCAAACGTATATCTAGAAAAAAGAACTTTAGAATGTAAATGTGTGTGTTTCTTACTTTCTCAGTTATTATCGCCACGTTGAAAAAAATTTTTTGGATGCTGTTGAAATAAAGGATTTTGTGTGATTTATTAAGTTTTCTATGTTTAAAATGTATTTCATTATAATTTTTTTTTTTAATAAAAAGAAAAAAACGCTTACAAAAAAGAAAATTTAAATTTAAAAAGAAGAAAATAAAAATACAAAAAAAGAAAAGAATAAATTTAAAAAAGAAAATACGCCTAAAAATCCTATAATACAGAAATACCTTATCGTATTTATCATATGAGCTACGGTAGTACAAACATATTTGTTAATAATCGTTTGTCTTTGTTAGTTTTTTCGCATAATATTGAACATACCGGGCAGAAGGTGGCACCCATGTGAGTTTGTGCCTAGGGCACCAAATTGGCTTAATCCGGCCCTGCCGCCATGTATAAATATATCGAATAGGGACTTTGCCTAGTTCAGGGGTTCAGGGGTTCTCAACCTGTGGGTCACCAAAGAACATCGAAAAAATGGATTGTTTTTATTTATTCTTTTATTGCTGTGTGTGTTTTTGGACGGGGGTCGCGGCAGAGTGGGGGGATTGTAAAAATGTGTCGCCGAGCTTTAATAGGTTGAGAACCGCTGGTCTAGTTGATATATCTGGATGAAACAGATCGCTTGTCTGTTCATCAACGCTGTGCTGTTTTTAAATTCGTTTTATCACTAGATCCTTTATCTTGAGTCAATATTGTCTAATTTTTCCTTACAGGATATAAAGAACCAGCAGTTTGGAATATCAGGATGGTGGCTTATGGTAAATCTATATCTCATGTAGAATCATAGATGTATCTGATATTCATTGATTCATTCATTCAAACTTATTTCAAACTCCATTTGAGTGAGGGCTTGAGAGGCATGTATCTGATATAGAACCAGATAAAATATGTTGTAGAAGGTCTTATAACTATAGTTTTTTTTTCTCTCTCTCTGCCCAACAAACAAATTGTTGGATGTATCGTTGTGTGCTCTGCACCTTGGATTTGATGGTCTAGAGTTCGATCCATGCTCGTCGAGGTCACTTTAAGAAGGTTTTGTGCTAGGAAATAAATTCATTAAGAAAGCATAAAACAATAGAATTACAATATTTAGATTTTCTAGGGTCTGGTTATGATTTCCAAACAAATTCATTTTATTATCCTACTATTCATAACTAGTCGACCCGCGGCGTAGCATACACCGCTATTTAGTGACGCAGTGTCATGGAAGACACATTTATCCAAATGGCGTGGGTTTGGGCTAACTACTGTGTGCGCATGCCTGGAGATCTAGGAAGGCGCGGGTGCGTTCTAGAAAAGGCGGGAGGAGGGTTAGAGAGTCGGCGTGCGTGCGTTGTGTCCCTCATGGTTTGGCGACAGAGACAGGGCTGTTTAGGCCACTGCATCTTATGTGAACGCAGTGGGCCCCGCCACTTCATAGGCCCCGCGCTAATTCTAGATTTAAATTATTAAATCAAACCATTTTAACTAATACAGGGTGCCCTCGGCTTCATGACACTTGTCCGGGGCCCCGAGTACTGATAAAAAAACAAACTCTGGTGAGGACTAACTGTGCACGCAGTATTTTTAACTCTTTCTATCCGTAATTATTTGTCCACGTTTCGAATGAATTCTTCATTTTGCTCATTACTCTTTCACTACCCAGTTATGGTTACGCTTCAATTACTTTGTTGTTTGTTATACGAAAATGTTGTATTTTGTATAGAATTAAAAGGGAAATGCATGTTCTTTTTTCTATTACACAAAGTCAATTTTATAAGATTAAACATTAATTTATTTTAATGAAGTTAAAATCAACGATGGTATCGTCGATTAGGCGTCAAAGAGTTAATGCTTGGATTAAAATTGTGAAAAAAGTAACACTTTGTTGTTTCCCTAGACATGGTTAGATACTCGACTATCGTGGGCACCAGGAAGCTATGGTGGTATCCCAATTCTACAATTCAAAAACGACCAAATCTGGACACCTGCTTTAGTTGTAGATAATTCGTAAGTATCTGGTGATTTAATGTAACTGTTTTGCATTCATTTCATCTCGGATTCCACAATGGACCTCATTCACCAATCGTAAACAAACAACATTTAGCCACGTGATTCTCTATATCTTCTATACAGAGTATTTCATCCATCTTTGTTGTCACGTGATACTTTTTATTTTATTGTTTTATCAATATTATGACATGGCTAAAATGTGTTTATTTACGATAAGTAAACGAGGTCCATTCCCTTATCACAGTTACCAAGTAATTCGTTTCTATTTCAAGAAATATGAGAATGTACCAATGACTATATTCTCAGATTTCCAATTTTATTAAATGTTTTTAAAAAGTTTTTATCTACTCACCCTTTCTGTCTGTCTGTCTGTCTGTCTGTCTGGTAAATTGTTTGTACAAGTTATTTCTAGAACAAGCAAAAAAATTTGCACACTTATTTCTTTTTTTCTTTTTTGACAACATAAGAATCAATTTAAAAATTATTCTATTAGTCAATTAAATATCGGTAATTAATTATTCTGTTTGGTATCTAGAACAAAGAAAGAAATTGCACTTGTCGGTGGTATAAGCTGAATTAGTCCCCTATATAGGTCTCAGCTCTAAATTGAAACAAACTCTTAAATCCGGCCCTGGGTATGCCTGTGGCGCAGTGTCTACACTGTAATAAATAACAATAAAAGTCCTGCTTGTTTGTAGTGTTTGTTTGTTTGTTTAGGGTCAATGATTTGTCGGCGATACACGAGGACACGATCCCACTTCGTGTGGATGCAAGCGGAAAGGTTACCTGGAATCCTCCTGCTCTGCTGACCGTTTCCTGTACCATGGACATCACTTACTTCCCTTTTGATACCCAGACCTGTGCTTTACAAGTGACCAGTTTTGGTTATACTAAACAGGTAAACTACACTATATAGTAGCCATGCCTTTCATGTACTGTTTATTGAGCTAGAACAGCATAGACAACTTTAATGTCTGGCGGAAAGTAAAGTTGGCAAGCCTCTTTTCGCAATGGACCTCATTCACCAACAGTAAACAAACAACATTTAGTCACGTGATAATATTGAAAAAAAAACAACCGAAAAAAAACTGTCACGTGACAGCCATTGAGTATTAAAAATTAGATCGTAAATTATATAGAAGAGACAGAGCACCACGTGGATAAGTGTTGTTTACGATTGGTGAATGAAGTTCATTGAGCAAGATTAATTCTATCTATAGATAGTAGCATCCTATGCTGCCAAAGCATAAAGTTTTAAGCTACATTTTTTTTTTTGGTTAACGAATCAAAAAAGGGCAGCAAAGACTACGATTACTGAGAAAACTGTCCTCTTTTAATATTAGCGAAAAGGCCTTGGCTATGTTTTATCACGCTCACATCGGCAATATTTTACATTTTAATATCACTGCCTGGTATGGCAATCTAAGCACTAAGAATAAAAATAAACTCCAGAGAATCCTAAATGCTGCTGGTAAGGTCATTGGCAAAAAGCAAAAAGCTGTTTGAGGCAAACATCCTCACAAAATCTAAGAAGATTCTAGAAATAAAAAATCACCCTTTGGGTCAGGATTTTGCTATTTTACCATCACAAAAGAGATACAAGACACCGATAGCAAGGACAAACAGACATAAAAACTCGTTTGTTCCTCTGGCAATCAGATCATTAAATAGAACCAATCTAATGTAAACTTTTCATATGTTAATTGTGAGTGAGTCTGGTGTGAATGTACATTTTTTTTTAAATAATGTTTTGTTTTGTATAATGCACAAATTGTAAGACAAATTTCCTTACGGACAATAAAGATTATTATTATTATTATTATTATTATTATGAATGCATCATGTGGCCAGCAAATTGACCAACAAACTTTATTTTCCCTAAGCAATATCATGTATTCATTAGAGTTGGTCGTCCTAAAAATCTCGATATTCGAAATGTACGTCTTCACCGGGATTCGGGCGGGACGTTCCGGTTTGTATATATAGCCAATTTTGTTCAGAACCAAGCTGAATAATGTTTGTAAGTTACTTTGAATGTTTGTTTTTATTTTCATTTTTAAACAGGAGCTGTCAATATTTGTCTACGGTAGTGGCGTCGTCCTGTCCTATTTCTCCCCTGATGGGGAGTGGCAACTTCTAGACAACTGGACAGACAGAAAAATATTTACCGAAGATAATTATGAATACTCTAAGGTACATTTTTAACCTCGTTTAGTCCAAGTTTTTAATCTTCTTTACTACCTTTTTTTCATCCTGGTCTTATGGGCCACCCCTGAGTTTGTGTAACCCAAACTCTTCTTTTAATTCTGCTAATTATAATTGGCCTAGTTTAATCCTATTTTTAAATATCTGCAAAGATCAATATTTCCAGTCTAAACCTTTAGGCCAACATCTTAAGGTCCAAATCTGAGTTTGTATGATAAAAAAACTCCTTTTTATTCTTTTCTCAACCATTTCTCATGTGAGAACAGAGAAGAACCTCTTCCCATAAACCTATACAGATCTATTAGCTTTAAAAACAAAAATTGTCAGCGCTAAGAACAGACACTATAGATACAGTAGCATAAAATGGTTCTTAGATTTATTTGTAGGTTACAATTGAGTCTTTCTAGATCGACTTACAAACAGGACCCAAGTTAGTGAGATATAATAACTGTCGAATAGTAGGTGAATATTTATAGAGTTAATTGGCCACCTATAGAAAGTTGAAGTAGCAGAAAAGACAAAAAAAACGTTAAAAAAAAACAACTAATATGTGAACTTTTATTGGCTTACTATAGGAAGATGAAAAATGGACACATTGCATTATAACTTGTAAACTTGGAAGTAACCTCTTTTGTGAACAATATTATATATATATATATTAAAATACCTTTTATTACAATATAGACAATATAAACTCGAGATAAAATTAAATAACTGTAATAGACTTAAGTGAGGATATAAAATAGTATTTTGATTCAATTCTCACTACGATAACACGCCTTTTCATTCTGGCAATCTGGAGTCGTCTGTTGTACCTAAGACCGCTGACGATAACGTCCCTTATCTTGCAACACTACGATAACACGCCTTTTCACTCTGGCATTCTGGAGTCGTCTGTTGTACCTAAGACCGCTGACGATAATGTCCCTTATCTTGCATTATTCACACTAAGTAACCAACAATCAATCTCTACACTGCTCCCACCGTCACCATAGAAACACACACACACAATCCATAACAAGACAGTCTACAAATGTTGAAATTAGGAACTTTAGGCACCGGATATTTAGGCACCTCGTGTTTTCGGATATTTTCATTACTAGTATTAAAATGTTGATGGTTTTTACAGAAATGTGTCTACCAAAGTTTTTGGAAGGCCTATGAAATATAATTCCCAGACTTCCATTTTAACAATTTATACTTAGCCGATCTTATTTCCATACCCTTGATCTCCCGTGTAGCCTTAAGATTCATTACGTAACGTTTACGACCAAATTGATATCTGCCTGCGAAAAATCCTTTCCTTTAAGTGGGAGTGTGTGCCCCCCCCTGCCCATCCCATTTTAAAGGTACGACCACTCCCTTTCCCACAAGCAGAGGGCGATTGCGATTATATGTATTGCCAACACTTCTCGACATAATAAAAATATTTTACAATACTTTTAATTTAAGTATTTATATTAGTAACTAAATATTTACACAAATTGCATAATCATCAATTTTACAAACTCACCAGTCAACCTTTGGGGTTGGTGATGGAGGAAAGCAATGAGCAGAGAATCCTTACTACCTCCCCTCCCCTGAATCCTTTGATGTCAATATAATATATCGACTCAGGGGTCATTATTTTTTCCACACATTCTCATGATTATCATTTTTTCCCATTTTTCCAGCTTTTCTTTAGTTAGAATCTCTATATAGTTGCTATTTTTTTTATAACGTAACCGATAGCCCATAGCCTAAGGATAAAATGTACGTTAACATTTTAAAATTATTTTGAAAATTAAGGTCGCTAATTAAAAAGTGCCTAAATATCCGGTGCCTAATTATCCGCCTAGTCAAAAAGTGCCTAATTATCCGGTGCCTAAATATCCGGTGCCTAAATATCCGGTGCCTAAATATCCAGACACCACAAATGTTACCTTGGTTTGAAAACCATTTCTAGATGAAATCCAATCTCCAATATTGTTCTTACTTCTCATGCTAGGTGTATTATTACTTCAGTATCAAGAGAAGACCACTCTACTACGGTCTGAACTATCTGCTTCCGGTACTTATTACCTCCCTGCTGACCATTTTCGTCTTTGTGCTACCTGCCGAGTCAGGGGAGAAGATTGGCTACTGCTTGACCGTCCTCCTGGGCTACATGGTCATCCTGACATTGATAGCCGCTGACCTTCCTACCACTGCGGAATACACTTCGATATTAGGTAAGATTGAACAACGCAATGCTTGTCCAGGAAATTAGAACCACGTTTAAATATGCCTGGCTATCGAGTCCTCATTCTCTAGCTTCCGAGTTCATTGTTGGACTGCTTCAGTGTTAGAAGACTACAAGTTCATGTCGTGAAGCACTTATTCATATGACTGTTGAGAAGTGTGGTGGCCTTTTATCTGGATTGACTTTCCCGTCCATATAAGCGTGGTCGAGAGGCTAAGTGCGGCTTGAGCTTGGCCTGGCTTGGCTACCTAGAAGGGGGCTCGAGGTTCGACACCCGACTCGGGCAGAGTTGTGTTTACTGAGCGCCCAAAGGCAGCACGGAACACCAACTCCTAGATACCCCCTGCCCCCCACTGGTCCACAAATGAGATCGGACCAAAGCGCTCTGAGCATGCTATAAGCATGAAAGTAGCGCTATATAAAAGCTATAATAATAAAACATAGGTAATGATGGCAATAACTTTTGTTGGTAGAGGAATCATAAAGGCCTATTTCTTACATTGGTTTCCCACCCAGTTTATCCAGTAAGTATAGTTCCTCTTTCAGTACATGCGATCTATAGGTCATCTGTTTGTTTCTGTGGTCCACTATTAACGAGGGTAGCGTGTGGTCAGAAAAACAACCAACCGCTTTTACCTTTCCCCAACTAATGCCCTAAGGATCCCGAAATTTAAAGTCCCAGGATTCAAACCCTTGGACCGCCGGTTTGGAAGCCAAGTGCTTTACAACTCAGCCACCGTGGCGGAGTGGCTGAGTGGTAAAGCGCTTGGCTTCTAAGCCGGGGGTACCGGGTTCGAATCCTGGTGAAGACTGGGATTTTTATTTCGGGATCCTTGGGCGCCTCTGAGTCCACCCAGCTCTAATGGGTACCTGACATTAGTTTGGAAAAAGTAAAGGCGGTTTATCGTTGTGCTGGCCACATGACACCCTCGTTAACCGTAGGCCACAGAATCAGATGACCTTTACATCATCTGCCCTATGGACCACAAAGTCTGAAAGGGGAACTTGCCGTGCCTCCACGCAGTTCAAACTCATCAATGATTAAACGTAGAGTCTTCAGACGTTGGAGCTAT
>JADKLZ010005465.1:18344561-18355116 GCA_021533235.1 Biomphalaria straminea
CAGTCTTCAGACGTTGGAGCTATATATATATATATATATATAAAACATTTTCGGAATGATTAATTCTTGTTAAGTCTTCTTAACTCTCAATAGTACTCTATTTTGTGTTAGTTGTGAACGAGTGTATGTGTTGATGTGTTCATGAGTTGATTTGTGTATGTGTGTGCTACAGGTTGTGTTGTAAGCACTCAGAAATTCGAACCATGTCCCTGATTTCCTGCAGGACGTCTGGGCTAGGACGTCACAACCCTTATATCTGAAGAAACGTCCAAGGCGTCAAGACAAATAAAGCCAACAAATTATAATGGAGGCGTCACTCTGTTATGTACAGTCTCAAACAAATAATTATTGCCGGAAAGCTAACAAATTTAATGTGTTTTATTCGTATGTGAATTTTTGTCATGATTACAGTAAGTGGAACACTTTAAAAAAAAACTAGTAAATGTCCCTATTTAAAGACCTCTCTAAAGAATGTTTACATCTACTAAACACCCTTCTAGTTCAAAGCTCTACTAGGTGCAGTATCGAAGTTATTGAGCTCCAATGATCCGTTTAGTGATAAGCGTATCGATTAGTTCAGCTATAGGTTTATCAACGCTCCCCGTACACCCAATATATCGCCTTATGCTTTTCTCTTGAGCCGCTTGAGTAATACACAACTTCACAGCCAGTATTATATTTCCCAATTGTTATGGGCATTCTCTAAACATGTAGTGGGTCAGGTTTACTTTAGGAGACTTTAGCCATTTTAATTACATGGGCCACTGCCACATAGACAAACTCACTATGATTACATGGTTATTTAGTAAAGTGAAAAAAGAAATTGTTACAATAGGATTTGCAAGCAATGTTCCTTTTGAGGCATAAGAACTACGAGCTATACTACGAATGACTTGAAAAACAAGAAAAAAAAAATACTTTTTTTGAAAAGACAATCCCTCTTTTCTGCAATTTATTGAGCGATTGTTTGTTCCTTAAAAATTAATTAATGTTAGATTTTTAAAACATTTGTTACCCCGCCCCTTTCTCCCTGAGACAGACGCCAAGTTAAGCGAATGTATAGATCTAGAACACCTTTAAAATTCCAACGATAATCATTTAGACTTTAGACGATGCGCATAACTGTACTGAACCTTATACTCTTAAACTCTTGAATTAATAAAGACATTCTGAAATTCCCGAATGCGATAGTCTTTTCAAGAAAGGCGATTGTCCTTTCATAACCGATCTAGGATCTAGACCTATATTTACTCTCTAGCCAAATTTACATTTATTTATTTTTTACTTTTAAAAAATATAACGGTTAAACTAGAGATTTCCCCATGTGGCCAGCCGCCAGCGAGCTAGTTATTCTTTTCTAAGTGATATACATCAACTGTTAAATTACTAGAAAAATCGTTAGAGCCGGTTTTTTTAGATCAGCGTCCACCCTCCATGAAGCAGTAACTTGATAGGAGCTATTGTAATAATAAGAACAGAATTACTTAGTTAGTCTGTTTTAATCGTAGTATTAACTCTCGAAAGTAAGAAGAATATTAAGATGAGTAAATTCGTCTGTATGTGTAGTTGGTCAATTCGTGTATATGATGATTATCACATGTGTTATCCAGGGGGGCTTAGGGGTTTGCACTGCACTTATGTGTCTCCTCGGTATCGACATTCAAGGCTGGGAAGCACTAGCGGAGGAATTCCAGCTACCGACGCCTCAGCGTGGCGACTCCGTGGAAACGTCCATTTTCTAGGGAGATGGATAGGCTAAGATCGGTAGCGAACATAGCCCTCGGAGAGCTTCCACAGAAACAGTGGAGACACTGATCATTGCACGTGGTAGGGATGTAACTAAAGGCTCACCAGTAAGTCCGAAACCCCCAGCGATTCGTTCCCTAAACGGGGGTCACACGAGTGGTGGTGGCCCTCGCACGGGTTCGTTGGGACATCATAGGTATAAGAGGGGCCCCCACGCGGCCCGGCCTCCGGCCGCGTACAGGAGGAGGGAACCTGTGCGTGGCTCAAGGGGGTCGGGTGCAGCGACACACCGGGTGTGATAAAATTTGCACTTCGGATAAGGCGGGACCTCTGACAGAGCGCCTGGTGAAGAGCCGGACGCTCATCCTGGCCACGGATAAAATCCTTCCCTTGGTCAAAGGGGCATAAAAGGGAGCTCGCTCTATGCTCTCGCCCCGAATGGACATCAGTATACGGGAAGCACTAGCTCTAGATCGCTCCGCATGGCGAGAAGCTGTGAGTCTCGGAGTCTCAAGATTTGAAGCAAGTAGAGTGGCCAGTGCGATAGAGCGCCGAACCAACAGAAAGCATAGAGAAAAAGCAGGCCCATCTGCAACTGACAAAACTCACCCATGCCACATATGCGGCCGGCTTTTCAAAGCGAGGATTGGACTCTACAGCCATCTTCGAGTCCATAGGAAATGAGAAATGTGCTCATCTTCGAACACGAAGGAGGAGCTATATATGTGTCTCCTCGTGAGGCTTGGAAGGCTTTTGTGGTCAAGTAAAAATGTCCGCTGCACACTGGGCAAGCTATCTCAGCTGGAGCTGGTGTGAGTTGCCTTGATTTTTGTTTCTTCTTGGGCGCTTTTCTTTAGCCACGGTTGTTTTTTATGCCTCGGGTATTAATGCAGCTTGGCGTCATGATGCTCTGTTATTTCCTTCCGTCTCCCAGGTGGCAGGATCCATGTTGAATGTATTCACTTAAGTTTTGAGGGTATCCGGAAGGCTATTGGCGCGCTAGGCGCGGTTGTTATTCTATATAAAAAAAAAGATTCATTAATAAATGTAATTCAATTACCGACTCCAAATGTACATCTGCAGAGCTCTACATAGCAGTGGTTCTCATCATGGGAGGGCTGTCTGTTATACTGTCTATCTACGTGCTGGAGCTGCACCATCGCCCAGACGACCAGCCCATTTCAAACTTCACAAGGAGGATGACAATGTTCGGGATGCGCCTGTGTTGCTACGAAGGATGCTGCGTTAAAAAAGTGTCACCAACGGAGTACAATTCCAGCAACGAAACAAAAGACAAAGGTAATTTAATTAATTACGCCAACCATTGACTAATTAATCATAGAAGAAATGCTAACATGAATGAAGTATTTATATGATTTGTATTTTGTTGAATCTGACTCTCATGTACTAATTCAAAACTTTATTTAATAACTCTTTGATAATGTTTTAATTTCCTTTTTCACTTGGATTCATGTTTTCTTAAATTCTTTGCTCGAAAGCCGAAATGTCTATTTCATTGTTTCCCAAACTGTGATCCACTGAACCCTATTCTTCCGCGAGTTCAGGTTTTCTGTAAACTGCTGAAATATTAAGTAGTAGGCCACCTGCCAAGTCCTGGTGTGACTTGATAATGTATTATTACTAGGGCCTCTCCTGGTCTTGTCAGAATGTTCTCTGTGCTTAGCCTTCATTAAATTTGTCATGGGGTAGTGTTACTAAGTCTACTGAACAATTGGACCAAGACACAAGTATAACGAAATAACACCTTCTCAGCGGACAAATATTTAATAATCACTCAAAATGGTGCATAATAACCTAGTATATCCAACCATCAAGAAATATATATTGTATAACACATAAATCCAGATAGAGTAATCTTGGGTACAACCTTATTAAATGAAATCTTACATCTTACAATATTAAAAAAGTAAAAAAGTAGACCTAGTGGTCTATAGGGCAGATGATGTAAAGGTCATCTGATTTTATGGCCTACGGTTAACGAGGGTGCCATGTGGCCAGCACAACGACCAACCGCCTTTACGTTTCCCCAACTAATGTCAGGTACCAATTAGAGCTGGGTGGACTCAAGGGCGTCCGAAAATCCCGAAATAAAAATCCCAGCCTTCACCAGGATTTGAACCCGGGACCTCCAGTACGGAAGCCAAGCGCTTTACCGCTCAGCCACCGCGCCCTCTCGTACAATATTACACAGTGAGAACAACGTATCACTCCTTACTCTCTGGGAGCTCAAAAGTAATTGAGGTTTTACCCCGTGGTCAATCACAAAACCAATGATTTATTCGTGCAAAAGGGCACGAGATAGTCAGATTACTACAAGTCAATCCATGCCACAGTGATTCTCAAATGGGTCTGTGACACCTCCGCGTGAATTAATCTCTCTAAAAAAACAAGCAAAGTGTTCCATTGAATACTCTGAAGGTGCGAAGTGTTTCTTAAGGAAAAGGTTTGGGAATCACTGGTCTATGTGATTGTTACCTGTTACCTGTTACCTATCCCTTAGTCTGGTGGACCGTTGGGGCACCAAGCAAGACTTGTGGACCATCTTTCTCCATTCCTCTCTATCCTTTGCCCTGATTAAAACCTCGTTCAATGGTAGGCCTGTCCATTCTTTGATGTTGTCTTCCCACCGCTTTCTCGGTCTGCCTCTTTTTCTTTTTCCTGGTGATTGAGGGAAAAACAATCTAGCGAAAATTTTACCTTTAATAATAAGCGTGAATGAACACTGATTGTAGATGAGTAGGCAATGTTTAAGGGAGAGAGAAAGCGAGGGGAAGAAAGAGAGAGACAGAGAAATAAGAGCGGAGGAGGTGGAATAAAAAAAAAAGAGGAGAGTAAAAAAAATGGAAAAGAAAGTAAGACAAAGAGAGAGAGAGAGAGAATAAGAGAGGAATAAGAAAATCAAAATGAAAAAAGAAGTGGAGAAAGTAAAGGTGGGTGGTCGTTGTGCTGGCCACATGACACTTCGTTAACTGTCTGCCATAGAAAACAGATCTTTATGATATCATCTGCTCTATAAATCACAAGGTCTGAAAAGGGAAAAGAGAGGAGCGAGTGACAGAGAGAGAGAGAGAGAGAGAGAGAGAAAATAAAAAAAAGATTTAAAAAAAGAAATAGCAATCTGGAGTGAGCAAGAAAGAGAAAGAAAGTGAGAGAAAGAAAAAGAGAGAGGGAGAGAGAGTAAATCAGAAAAAGAAAGTGTTAGTGTACGTAAGTTAAGGAAAGATTGTTTTGCTCTAAGGCTCTAAGTTTATTTGTTCTTTTGTTTCTCCTTTCAACCCAGTAAGTTCACAATAAACAGTTTCAACAAACATTTTCTTCTTTTGTTATTTTTTTTTGTCAACAGCCTAGGGACATACCGAGAGTCCTTGCCTCTCTATAACTGTCACATTTTGAAAGCTTTTGTTTTTTTCAGTCCTAAGTAAACATGTTTTGTTGTTATTGCATTAAATCTATCCAGCCCACTACAAACCAGTTAGAGCAATGAAGAAAAGCACCTACCCTGCTCATTGCTTTCTGCAGGTCACACAGTTAATGAATCAGACGAACCAGGTTAAGAGTAAGTCATTCACCAGGTAGAGAGGCCAGTCTGCTAGTAGAAAGCCAGTCTAGACGTGTCCAGAATAGCCTTTAGTCTCTTTTACCATGGTTTGCATTGCCCACATCAACCACATCGGCTGGACGACCACATCGGGTCCAGCCGATGTGGGTCCGACCGATGCGGTTGCCCACATGATCATACATATAATTTGTGGTAATAATGATGTTCATTTTTTTGGTTGTGATCGCTTTGAATAATGGGTTTGTTTGTCTTATGATTTACAATATTTGACGGAACTGCTTTTGTGTTTGACCTATTCCGCCATACTTTTCGTCTTAGGTGCCTTTGCTTCATGATGGGCATACGCTGGCAAAACTACATTACACATAACTATGTTCTGGTGGAGGCCTGTGTGGTCAGTATAGAAGCACTAATTACCATTTCGACAGCTGCGCTGGGTAAAACACTTTTCCCGCGAGAGACACGCCGGAACCCAATTGCTATTGAGCTTTAAGGAGGACGACCTAACAGAGGTGCCCCCTCTCTAAAGCGCTATAAAAATCAACTCAGACGCCATTTTGCCCTCACTGGCACAGAGTAAAGTAGCTGGTGTCCTCTGAAGAGAAGTTGGGAGAGCTCTTACAAAGACTGCGGGACAAACATTTGAGACTCAAAGGAAGGCCATTATTGAAGGCGGGAGCAGAAGACGGAAAGAAAACTTAAATAGACCGCCACTGGACAACGGCTTTGTCTGTATGTGGTTCGGGAAAATATGCAGGTCGTAACTGGGTCTGCATGGTCATGTGAATCACTGCACGCATCCTTAATCTTGGTGATCGAAGACATTGCCATTATATATGTAACGATTTTGGTTGTGTCCCTTTTAGAGTATGTTCTAGAAACCAGGTCAAGTCAGTGCGCTGTCCAGCGTAAACAAGTTAATTTTAGAATAGCCAATCATAGAAAGGGGTTAAGGGAAAAAAATTATACACGTTATCTTCCAGAAGGTCAAAGTTACTAAAATAGTGATCCGAGAAACTTCTAGGTTCTGGAAGATACGATTTGAAAAAGTATAGATAAAGGGAAAAGGAGTTAGTCGGGGTCCTCGCACAGTAACGTATTTGAAGAGCGAGTGTCCTCGCATAGTAGTAGCTTTATGTAGCGATGGTCCGTTGTTTAATCTTCTCTTTATAAAGAAATAGTAGTAGAAGTTTATTGTTAAGAAGTTGTGTTTATATAAGTGAAGTTTTATTCTATATTGAAGTAAAGATTGAGGAAGTGTTTGTTCAAGAAAGTAGAAGCTGTATTAAAGTTGTTTGTTGAAGAAAACATAGAGTTTCTTTCTTCATTGAATTCATGTTATCAAGTCAATAATATTATTAACAATCCTCGGCGTGTGACAGAGAGAAAGTAACGTCACAATATACATTTCAAATGGAGGTGCGGTGGCTGAGGGGTAAAACGCTTGGCTTCCCAACCGAGGGTTCTGGGTTCGAATCCCGGTGAAGACTGGAATTTTGAATGTCTTGATTTTAGTGCGCCTCTGAGGCTTTCCCAGCTCAAATTAGTTAAGGAAAAGTATAAAGATGGTTGTTTGTTGAGCTGGCCATATGACACCCTCGTTAACCATAGGCCACAAAAACAGATGACCTTTACGTCATCTGCCCCATAGATCGCAAGGTCTGAAAGGGGCACTTTACTTTACATTTCAAATGGTGCCGCACTACCAGAGAAGATGACGTCGCAACACGAGAAAGCCGATTACATTGATTAATGTTGATAAAGAGAAGCCACCATTGTCGTCTGCTCGTCTGATCTGTTTGGTGTAATACATTTCTTCATCAGACATATTCACCGCATCTTTATTAGAATTGCTCACCACTAACATATGATTCTGTAATGACAAATGACCCCGTGTCTACTTTAAACATGGCAGGTGGATACAATCTTTTTAAAATTAAGAAAGTTCCAAAAATATTGGTTAGGGTGAAAAGAAGTCGTAAGTTTTGTAATTGTTTTGTTCCCAGAAGCCCAACAATCTGCGGATGATAAATATATAAATGGATTTGCTGACCCATTAGGTAGAAGCTCGTCGATCTATTTTGTAGACACAGATTTTTTTTTTGAATATAGTAGTAATAGATTATCTAATTTTATGTTTCTAGTTTTATCGTCTAGAAAGTAGACCAAAGCTGTAGTTTTTGATTTTACAATGTAGTTTTTTTTTTTTTTTACATACTGTAATATTTTACGATTATTGGATCAAATAAAATAATTATTTATTATTTACGAAAGTTATAGGGCCCTGACAAAAATATATAACTTTTGGACTTTCTTTTTTTTTTGTTTAATAGTGAATTACGTGTTTTTTTTTTTGTTGTTATTATTACGAAAAGGAATGCGCAATCTACAAGCTTATATAGTTTACATATTTTTTTTTTTTTGAGGAAACCTCAGAATTTTCGCCATTCCAATCTGGCTTTATCATCACAGGAATCCTTGGGCTTTTGGGCCTTTTTTCTTTGCCTCTTTTTGGGCTTTGTACGCCTCTTTTATGGGCCGTGTTGCCTCTTTTGTGGGCCTTTTTTTTTTTTTTTCCAATATTTTATTTAAGGTTCACAAGTATATGATTCATATGATTCACAGGTATTAATCCATAAACAATTGATAAATTGCAAGTATAATAATAGTAATAACAATATTATTTAATAACAATAATAACAAAGACATAAGGCTTAACCATTAAAATGTCCCTGGATTACTGCAAGCAAATGAAAATTAAACTAGATAATTCTCTACCCTAAAATCAATAATTTTCCGAAATGTCAATTCTAAGTGATTTGGATCAAACACTTTGTCATTATGTAGAGCTTTCAGCCAGCTAGCCCAAACAAGATTCCTGTATTCGGATACAATGATCAAGTTGAAGTGTTCTAACATTTTATTTTTTAGTTTTGGCAGTTTGTTTAAAACAATAGACAAGGTAATATTCACATAGTTGTCACAATTAGCTTCTAGTAAGTCCCTAACAGTACCTCTTACTTTAAGGAATAATGGACATTCCAAATAAATATGTTCCTCGTTATCGGCACCTTCAAGATGGCATAATTTGCATTCACGGACAACTACCTGCTTTTTAGCTATAGGGGTCATCCCAAAGATAAGTCTATAAGTTATCTCTCTAGCTCTTGGTGTGATATGTTTGCTGTGTAGGTTTATGAATGTGTCCTTGAATTCTGTCACCCCAAGGTCTCTCCCCCACTTAATTCTATTCACTAGGTTTTCTTGTAACTGCTTCTTAAGCGTTGTGTATAATTATATAGCTTATATAGTTTACATATTAATTTAAGTTTACAATCCTCTTCTTGTAAGGAACAACAAATGTTATAAACTACATATATGTCAAAGGTTAAAGATAATCTTTAATCAGGTTAAAGACTTCATGAATAAAATACACTGTGGAATATGAGCACTTAAAATTTGAATGTTAGAGAAGTGTTGTTTTTTTACATAAATACACTTATCAGGAGATTGAAAATATTCGCTAATATTTAGTCTTATATGCTTGTAGTTGGTAACCCTTTTTGTTAAACTCTTGCTTCAGCTAAGTAGACTGAATTTCATTATGTAGGCAGAAAGATACTATCAAAATGTAAGCAGTAATCTTTCGATACCTTTAAGTAGGTATTTTGTATAACAATAATAACATTACAATGATTCACATTTCTTCTTTGTGTTGTCTCTGATAAGTTTTAATATAAATAGTGTATTTTGTTTACAAAATGTTTATTCATTGTTTTGTTGAAATTATTACTCCATTAAACTTACAATCTAAAGTTTAACTTCTGGTTAGCTTAGTGTACTGCATTACTGCATAGAGTGCTTACCTAGCATGCATTAGACGCTTTTTTAACAAGCTTACTCCAAACTCTGTCTGTCTGTCTGTCTGGCCAAATGTTTGTACACATAATTTCCTCGACACCCAATCTTGGATCAGACTGACAATTTTGCACAATTATTTCATTTACTTGACAACTTAAGAATCAATATTTTTTTTTAATTAACCAGTTAGTTAATTAACTATTGGTAAAATTTTTTTTTTGCCTGTTATCTTAAGCAAGGGACAGAAATAAATATTGATTGAAGTAGTGGCACAGGCTGAATTAGTCCCCTTTATATTGGGCTATCGTCTTAGGTTTAGTGAACACAAACATAAAATAGCAACAATAAAGAACTATACAATCTTCCATGCAGGGGCGTAGCTAGGAATTTTCCATTGTTTGGGGGCCCTGTGTGGGCTTGACCTCTTTGAGGGCCCCTTCACTTGCTTATTATCTAATTTTCAATGTAAAAAATACTCAATTGGGGGCCCCTCATGTCGGGGGCCCGGGGGGATTTTCAAATTCTTCCCCTCCTCCCCCCACCCAAGCTACGCCACTGCTTCCATATTGAATGAATTTTCAGAAGCAGATTTTTTACCGTGTTGGCTTGAGAATTCTGAGAAGGCTTTAGCTGTTTTTTAAATGTATTTTAAAAAGCGACCACTCAGATACCCCGTTCTTTCTACCCTTTTCCTACTGTTCAAGACAAGTGATAGGATCATAGTGTGTCGAGAACGCTCAAAGCATGAAATTGCGCTAAACAAAACAATTAGTAACAAAAATATTTCTAATCTAACAAATTTAATATTGCCAGTCTAGATCTATTTAAAATTTAATTATATGACTCATCCTAACTAATTGATACACTTAATATAAGCTTTTTTTAAAGTATTTTTATTTATTTTGATTGTTTCTGTTCTTCGTTAAGTAGAACTAGAACTAAGTCAACTAATTTTCTGTTGTTTTCAATTGCAACTTTTCAACTTTGAACTCTCTTCTTTGTGATTTATATAGTGTTCATTTATTTCAAGTCACTTATTGTATTCACTGATCTCTAAATGAGCAATCTCTTCCACAGGTTCAGGAAATGAAAAGTTAGAAAGCAGCGGCCTGACCATGAGGTCGCCATGGGTCAAGCAGCACAGCTACATGGGGCTCCGTCCAGCGACCCCCATGTCCACCCCTGAGGAGCAGTCCCGTGGCGTGGAGGTCACTTGGGAGACCGTGGCCTACGTCCTTGACGGTGTGTTGTTAAGAATCTATCTGCTGGCCGTTGTAGTCTGTAGCTGTGTGTTTTTGGCCATTCTGTGTACACATTAAAGTGACGTCTGTGTACACATTTAACTCTTTCTCTCCGTAATTATTTTCC
>JADKLZ010005465.1:18380862-18392702 GCA_021533235.1 Biomphalaria straminea
TATATATAATAGGCTTGTCTTCGAATCCGAAGATTAGTGAGGAATACAGTGTTTCCCGTGGCTGTGCAGTCCCAGATGTGACGTACATATTTTGCCACATCCAGGGCAAGCAAAACCATTGTCCACAGGTGGTCGATTTAGATTTTCTTTTCGTCGTCTGCGTTTGTCCTCGGCGGCAGATTTTCTTTTGGTATCAAATGTGTATCCCTCGGCCTTCGTGAGTGACCTCCAGCTGTCTCGTTCCGACGCCGCATGCAGCCAGGTGCTCTCTTCTATGTCAGCCAAGGAAAATTGACGCCTAAGCTGGTCTGCGCACGCTGGAGGCAATACAGTTATTAGCCCGCAAATGACTACTCCCTTATATATATATATATATAACCGTCCTCGTCCACAAGTAGACTGCTGCGTCGTTACATAGGTTATCCTGTGATATCTGTTTACATATAGTGATATAGTTGTATTCATATCTCACAGATAGAATGTAAGACATTTAGATGGGGAAAAAAGTAAAATAACAATTATATTAATGTATGTATTATGTAATGTTATCTATAAGTTTTGTACAGTTGTTCGAAGTTCAGTTACATGAGCTACTTATTAGACGTATAAGCACGGCATAGGGCTTACGTCAGATATCTTACTTTACTATCTGGTCAAATCCGGCTCCTGCCGGATATCAATAAAGACTATCCGGCCCCTAGTTTCATATGCAAGTGAGGCACACACTTGATTGTTTTATTATTTAACCACGCACGGAGATTTAAATAATGCCAAGGGCTACCATCGTTTTTCTTAGATGAAAGTATACCAATGATATATTCACGTATTCCAATGCACTGCACTTCAAAACACGACAAAACAAGTCCTCCAAACGAACTGCAAGATCAAGCAACCAATTAATACTGAGATAGTACATCGCACTGTTTTTGCTTCATTTGGAGCATTTTTTTTATAAACTCAAAGAAAAAAATGTGTTAAAAAATTTTCGTACGTTTTTTTTTTTGTTTACTTTGGATGACGACGGATAAGATTCGAACCCTTGATCACAATTGTCCATAGCACATGCCACACGTACAGGCTTAATGGGAACTTACATGATTTTTTTACTTCAGACAATAGATTAGTAACTTATACTGTATGACACGGTTTTAAAAAGCTTCTATCATGGGAGGCGACATATCCATGTATTTGACAAGCAGCATTTGAAGTGTTAATCAAAAGGCTGGTAGAGATTCCTTGAAGTCCTATCAGTATGCCATTCGAATTATTATAGTGCCAAGTTTTAGCTGCTCCAAAATTAACCTTTTGTCTTCTAGTTATGGTTATTCTGTTAAATAACTTCTTGCTGAGTATAAAATGGATCAATGCGCTCCAGCATTAAACTCTTGTTCTCTACTTCAATAGTGAATACGTCATCTTGAGGTGAATTTTCTGACATTTTCATATTGTTAAAAAAAAAATCTGTTGTAAAAAAAAATAAAAATAATAATATATTCTAGTTTGATTTGACAAGAGTTTTCTCAAGAGCATTTCGAGATAATGTTTCCTATATAAAAGTGTTCTGGCTTAGCCATCACTTTGTCAATAGTTAACTCTATTTTGATACACTTTTGTGTATTGTTAATTTTTTTTTCAATACATCTGCCCAAAAGAAAGTAAATTATTGAAAGGTATATTCGCTGAAGCTGGCAATACTCTTTGCCTCTAGTGTCTGCATTTTCACAGCGGTGGCCCATTCATCAAATAGTGTTTTTTTATGGGTCTAACATACGTTTGATGAGCGCTCCAGTGAGTTGTTTATAGAAATTTGAATGTCACTCCAGACTGACTAATTAAAATATCCAATTGAATGATAGCATTTTTGTCCACTTTGGTGTCACCACTATGTCGTTGTCATCTGCCTCTCTAAGTGACGCCACTGAAAGAAGGCTAATATTATTTTTATTCTATCCTTTGGTGTTTTAATCTGAATTTTTATAAAGTGTTCAAATTTTAGTCACTCTAATTTGGATACAGGGAAAACAAATCACGCTCTCGAGAAAAAAATTGAGGTTTATTTGTGTCCTTTATTTTCATCAAGGGATACAATTAAAGTAACAATCATATCAATCAAATCTAATTCACAGTCATATAAATACAAAATCAAATCATTCAGACAGTTATTAACTCATTTTCAAACATAAGATTAAAAAAAATAATTCTAGTTAAAATGATAACCACATCTATATATGACTTTAAAATAACATTTATTAAATATAAGACATTGTCCACGATGCCAAGGACTGTATATGACTAAACTATCAAAAGTTACCGTAAAAACAATATAATAGTGACACATTTTGTGACATTTATACGTGCACCAGCTCTGTCCACCTTGCATCCACACTATTGTTCTTTTTGTCTCATGATCCTGTCTTAGGCAGGGGCTTTTTCTTTGGGCCACAGATGTGGGAATCCGGGCCATCCAGTGAGCTCCACATCTGTTTCTTTTAGAAGTCAGCTGCTCTTTCCATCAGGTTGTCTAAGCATCCTGTTTCTACGTGTAGGCATACAAGAACTTCATTTACATATAATCTCTTTTCATGTTAATACAACAAGAAATAAAAAAATATTTTTGTTTCATTCCATTAGCATGATCATTATTATTTAAATAGTTGTCCCTCATTGATATATAAGGCACATGTAACGAACAATTATTAATAGTATATGTTTCAATTGTTCAAACAAAATTGCACAACAAAGAGGTCACTGAGAGGTCACTGAGACGGTTTACAGCAACGTCAGGAAACAGCTGACAACGATAAGCAACAGGGTTGATGCTAGGAGCTCGGCGCCATTTTCATCTTGAGATTCTGCTTTGGCTTTAATTGAGCTGTCGCAGTAGTTGCAACTAGACTGGCAGTTGCTCCTCATGTAGGTTTCATAGCGGCCAGTGCAAAAGCCCCGTCTTTTAAATTCCGGGCAGCTTTGGTGTACGTCTTTGCAGACGGAGTTTTCTGAACTGGATCCGGCCTCGCAGCTCCGACATGAAGCTCTGCAGTAGATCATGACGTAAGAGTTGGTGCGGCAGTAACCCTTGTTATACCAAGTCTGGCAGTTTTGGTTCATATCGACACAAAGCTTTCTAGGCGGAGTAACTGTAGGCACAGGATTGGACGTAGTCTGCACGACTCCAGTGCTGTTGCAGAGCTGGACGGGACTCCCGGGGCAATAGCATTTGCAGTCTTTGCCCAAGAATCCTTCGCTCGGGCATTGGATTCCTGTGTCACATTTTTCGTGGCATTTGTACATAAGGTTGGCCAGCTTGATGTCATTGAAGCTAAGGCCTTCTCGATTTCCTATGACGTTCTGGTACTTCGGGTCTTTAGTTTGGATGGTTATCTCTCCGTTGTAGGAGAAGGCGCTCCCGCCGTACTGCATTATGCTCCTGTAATCGTACGGCACCCCGTAGGTATCCACAGCTTCAACAGGATACTTTTTAAAGTTGTACAGCAAGTTACCTGGAATGTTCCTCTCGATGATCGTCACGTAGTCATCCCTGTCGGGGCGGTTCTGCTCGTGCTGGAAACCAATGGCGTGGCCCAGCTCGTGAACGATGACGCCTTTGACTCTACAACCTCCCGCAAGGCCCACCGTTTGGCTGCCCCCGACCATACCCACGTAAGAGTAGCACCCGTTGCCGTTGTCGATGCTTATGAAGTTGATGTCGGAGCTGGTTGCCGGTCTGATAGTGATACAGGTGTGGTATTGCCATTCAGCGATGGCTGCGTTGATCTCTCTCATATTGTTTGCATTGAATACATTAGGGACGATTCTGTAAGGAATTTCTTTGTTAGTCCACCGGTAGTTATTGCCTCGTATAGCTTTTCTTCTTTGCCTGCCTCCTTTCTTCTTCCCATTAGTTGATGTGGGCTCCTGTTGATTAAACATATATTTTAAGTGAGTGATTTATGGCAACTTGGGAGCATTATGCAACAAACGTAATCCTCATGTTTGACAAGGGTATCTTCAAAATTATAAAATTATACTTAGTTATTTAGCCTTTTACTTTTAGGGTATTAATAAATAAAAGAGATTGAGCGTAGCTCAATGAGCAAGCTATAGAAAGGTTATTTTTTCCTCTTTATTTTTTTTTCTATAACAAATGTGAACATTTAGTATACTATATCATGTAAGTATACACAAAAAAGGAAAGTTCCCTTTTCAGACCTTGTTGTCTATAGGGCAGATGATGTAAAGGTCACCCGTTTAGTGGCCTACAGTTAGCAAGAGGTTATCACGTGACCAGCACAACAACCAACCGCCTTAAGTTTTCCCCAACTAATGTCAGGTACACATTGGGGCTGGGTCGACACAGAGGTGCTTTAAGGATCCCGAAATTAAAAATCCCAGTCTTCACCAGGATTCGAACCCGGAACTCTCGATTCGGAAGTCAAGCGCTCTACCACTAAGCCTCATATGTAATCTTAAACTAGAATTTAATTTTAAACAAATTATACTAGTCCTAAGATCTCCCAGTTATACTTCTGTTAATCTCCAAAAGGGCCCCATATCTCAAATAGCTTAGGGCCTTTATAAGCACGAGTTCCGCTCTTGTCATAGAGGCCACAACCTTCTGTCTTCATTCGGTGTGTTTTAATAGAGAAGCTTACATTATTTATGTGATTCGGGAGACAATACACTACTCTCCAATATTCACAATATTCACACATGACAAAAACTATTATTCTTGCTATCCAATAATATGGTATACTTACGTATAATGAGTTATATTGTTCCAGTGTCAACACCATGTCCAGCTCATGTCTGACATTTCCCGCCTCCATGTCGGCCAGATAAAAATCATTCATCTCTGACGCCCCGGCGATAAGTTCATCTATAGAATCCCCGGAAACTGACATCAACTGCGAAGTCATCTGATGGAACAAATGTTATTTAATTTATAATTTAATATTTAATGTTTCAAAAGTTAAATATTATGTTCTATAAATTTGTTTTAATATGAAGATATTATACTTTTATTGAAAGGGGAAAAAAGACGATTGAGTTGTATGTTTTCTATTTTTACACACAAAAAAAGAGTTTCATAAGAAACATTGAAATAAAACCTAACGTGAAAGACGCAGACACCAAAACTGATAACTTAATTCAGCCAGCCAGCAGACACCGCTTTGTCTGCGTAGAATCTGCAAAACTATGTAGTTAAATTTTAGGACTTTGTAGGCAGTGACAATTGTTACTCTTGTTTAATTTCTGCCTGCAAAAGTAGCCTACAGGTCGGTAATATGCAGAATGTCTTTAATAACATGTTATATAATTCCTAATGTATGTAACATTCAACTGTAGAAAAGCGATTAAATGTTTTCCAAATATTTAGGTTATTTTTTTACATATATAAGAATAATACTTACTAGTATCACATGGGTAAAAGCATATAATGTTAAAGGTTCAAACTTCATCTCAGCACAATATAATATGTAATTTAATATATACAGTAAAATTTTGCAAAAATCTTTTCTTTGATTCAACGAATTTTTTTTTCTTTACAGAAATTTTTTTCTAATTATTTTTTTAAGATTAGAGGTACTGAATCTGAATGAATGTGTTTTAAACAGTTGTCTGTTATATATCTCTGCACATCCTTAACTTTGTATGTTGTGATGTTCCTCTAGTGGTTCTTGGTGTCATAGGTCATGACTCATCGCTCAACACGAGCTACTTATCTATTAACAATGCTCACAGTCCACTGGTACATCCGCTAGGGGGCGCGTTCGAACGTTTACCCTTTTATTTACATAAATACGGATGTGATTCCAAAAATATTTTTTTTTTAAATTAGAGACCTTATATAACCGTTTAAAAAAAGTATGTGGACTATTTTTTTTGAAGCAGGACACTACTGTGTGGATCGGTGGCTAAAGTGTTTAAGCGCTAGGCTATCAACCTGGGGTCCTGGGTTAGGACCTCAATACGTATTTGATATTCTGCACTAATCCTCATATCAGAGCTGCGCTGGGGCAAGTAATAGTTTAGTATTGAAATCTCACATAAAATAAAGAAAATCAAAGCAAAAATTCAAAAAAATCAGTCACTAAATTCCGCCCCTTCTGAACCCTCTCCCCCCCCCCCCCATGGTTACGCCCATGAGTACTATATCTGCGATGACCAGTGCAGTGGTTGCCATTTATCGCCGCTCTTCAGATATGTTTTGCTCTATAGGGTTGTCTAGTGTATTGTTCAGGCCTCCCAATAGAGTGTATGAAGCTTTGAATGACATGGTCAAGATAAAACATTTGTAAATGTGTACATTTAATATTCGGCCGCACACTAGGCAGGTTATTCCAGCTGTCATTGGCCTTGCTTTTCTTCTTTGGCGTTTTTTCTTCTGCCAGGGTTGTTTTCTTTTCACTCTGTTCTCTATTACAATGTACATGTCATACCTACCATTGGCTTACGTTTATGCTTTTCATCAAAATCTGTAATTTTTACTAAATCATATCTATTCGTCAGGAGTCTTTTATTTTGTTTCCCTTAGAGCCTTTCTTCATTTTATTTAGATGTTGATATGTTTTTGAAAATCTGTTACAGATTAAAACAATACCGCAGTAATATTTAAATTGTATATATTATATATATAAATGTTCTGTGCCATTTTACATCTTGAGAGACGATCTTTTCACTTTGCAACTTTTTGTGTGGCTAAAGAGGCCAGTCCTTGATACACAGCTGCGGTTGCAGGTTGTGCATATGTTGTGTATGGCATCTGCAATCGGAGACCCTTCCTTTATGCTCTTTCTACATGTGGATCTATCCAGTGCTACTTTTTCCCAGCTGCAAGTGTCGATTTTAAATAGCTTCATGTCGTGTTTGCATACATCTGTATAACGTAAAAGTGGGCGACCAGCGGCTCCCTTGCCTTCGATAAGATCGCCATGCAGTACATGCTGTGATAGTCTACCTGTCAGGGAGGGTTTTGAGTATAGCGCCCTCGTTTCAGCGTCCAGGGTATGAAGTCTTTGCCCGGGCCTACCCTCTCACTGAGCAGTATAACTAAACAAAGTTAACGGTATATAAAACTAAATGCCGACTATTTGTTAGGCAATTGAACGGCAACACAGTCAATAGTTAATCTTAACGATAAGTTAACGTACAATAGTTAAAACAACAGAATCATACGTTTAACAATTTAATGAAATAATGAGTATGATATGATGAAGCATCACTGGCAAATAACTATTGGTACATTACATAGGCATTACAATTAACAAAGTATTTAAAATAACATGGCACATCTCAATATCGGTGTCGCGGTCAATCAAATCTAGCAACGCCAATACCACAACACCCTGGGTGATAGTCAAACAACAAATCGAACACCAATCCGACACCACAATCCGGAACCGAAGCAACAACCTTGAACTTGACTCAACCAGAGCCCAAGCCTAAGTCCCTAAACGAAATAAAGGATCAATCCTTAACAACTTTATTCACAAGATCGTAATAAAGCGATTCAAGATCTACAACATTCAGCAGACCGTGAACTAACTTACCCAAAACTGGGGAAAACAAACACCAAATCCATAGGGCCATCCAACGAAGCCAAAGAAGCCACCATCGACCCACTCACACCGAGGCAACCAAAAAAATGACAACAAATCGCACCTTAGAAACAGATACTCGCAAAACTTATGGTGTAATTAAAAGAATACCAATCCCAATGCGCATAGACAAGCTGTGCATGACACTACCTACTGGCATTCTGTGACTATGGCCGAGCCAGACAAGGCGTCTGCTACTGATAACAGAGCGGATGTCCTGGCGCCCTGCTCTTTGTAGCATGTATGTAATACATATCATTGTTAAACCAGTATGGATCAACGACAATAGCACTAGACACTAGACCTGATACAAAAGTCAATCTAAATTTCTCAAAAATAAAATTGAAAATTAAATTATAATTAAATTATATTATTACATTTCAATTTCATTACTCGTCAGCATTGATTATTTCAACTATACCTGGAATGGTATTTCTTTTTTTTTAACTAAGGGACACCCAATTTACTTCTCCTAGGGCCTCCTATTACATAAGGCTGGCCCTGCCAACAAAACGACCATTAAACTTTATACTTTCCCCCCAGCAAAGACTATTGACAGATACTCATTAGAGTTGTTTAAGCCACGAATAAGAATAGATGTCTAATACAGTCTAGATCTGTATTCTAAGAACAAGACTTGAGCTAGATGATAGATTTAGATCTATCTATGATAATCTATAGATATCTATTTTAGACTATATATAGAATAATCTGATAGTGGTGTGCATGGCAAGGTTATAACATTGAACCCTTCTTAGCGATTTTTTTCCCTAAAACAATGCACTGGAGGTTTGACAGTTTAAGTGAAGGTCGATCAGTGGGAGCCACAGACGGCAGGTAGCATGTAGCCCACGAAGCCATCTGCACAGTTTTCTCTGGCTGTCGCTTTCGATTCCTCCTGTTGACCAATCTGCTCTTGTGACGATATCGTAGTCGCTTCTTCGACCTCATGACGATAGTCTCTGATGCTAGACAGCTGACACAGGGAAAGTTGGTGAAGATCAGTGTTGCAAGACAATTAGCACAAACAGAAGTTGTGGCGATTGCTGTAGTTTCAAGAGCCGTTGTTTTAAGACACCAAGTCAGTTGACATTTTTTATATACAACTATGTCTCATGACATAGTTGTAGACCCACAGGTAGTCCTATGTTTGAAACACATAGGTATGCCCATGAAGCGATCTTGTAATGTTCCCTACGCAAAAGTTCATCCACCAGTACATCAGGTTCCACTGGAATTAATTCCCCATCGTTCAAGTCACTCTCACTGATGTAGGCAGAAGTTCAAATGTCTGTTTAATTCGGACTTGCTGCTGGGTTTCTTGGCATAGGCATCGTCCCCGCAGAGCGCCGCTTTTACAGTTCTTTTCACTCGCCAACGATTCAGAAACGGTCTTCATACTTGCATGGTTTGAGTTCTCGTCAAAGGTACTGACAGATAAGCAGAGGTCTGTCTTTAAGGTTCACAGCATCGAGCCTAGACGCAGACCCAACGGTGTCTTGATTTGTTCGGTTCATTGAGGTACTCGTTAGAGATACATTAGGAACAAAACCTTCGGGGACATAACCGACTTTTCAAGTTTCTTCCTTTCTTTCTTTCGTTTCAGTTTCTTACTTCCCCTTGAGATCGTCGCAGCAATCGTTGTCACGCTTCTCGTCTTGAGAGTCACAAGTACAAGACTTGCTCACATCACAGACGGCGCTCCAATCTCCAGCGTCTCCGTCACCACTGTGCAGCCACAGTCCTGACCAGGCAACTTCTTCACTAACGAGTCTACAGGTAACTGCTCCTTCACCAATGATTGTATTTTTTATTTTCGCTTGCGACAACATTTTATCAATTAGGTCTATTTGTCCTTACACTTGCAATACATTATCATCTGCCTAGTTCTCAATACTGTTATTTTTCACGCATTGCATCAATATCTTCTTAAAGGGTCCGGAGTCCCTGATTTCCTGCGTTCCGAGCATCAGAGTAAATAGTTATACAAATGGTGTATCTTCATGATAAAAAAACTGCTTGCATAGTTGAATTTAAAAATTAAATTTTTCGCTTTCAGAAAAAAACAAAGTAGCCATACCATCAGAAAATTCTAAAATATAAAATATCATGAAGTCGGATTTTCAATATCTTTTCTAGGTTATAATAACTAAACGGTACGGACCGACAGACAGACAGACCAAATGGTAGCAAAAATTGTACTTTATGGTGGATATAACAGCAAAAGGAAATGAGCTGAAATTAAAACTACAAGAAAAGTAAAACCCATCCTGTTTTGGTAGAAGAATTAGTTTATTTTGAGGAAAAATTAATTCTTTTTTTCAGAAGATATGAACTTTCTTCATTTTAAATGTCTAAAGCAGTGTCGCGATAAAAGCAGTGAAACTATTGACATGAAATCCACATTGAACCATGTAAAAATGAGACTGGATCTCTAGAAAATTCAATTGATCAATTTAAAAAGTAAAGCTTTGTGGAGTAGAAAATTTACAGTCAAAAATCAAGTTTAAAACGTTGGAGGTCCAGAAATGTTACGTGACCGAACTGAGAACCGCACTAGACAACTGGTGTAAGATGGCTGAAGTAGGTAAGACAGTAGACGAGATCAAAGATCTCCTTATCAAAAGTGTGTCGAGTGAAGTGTACAGACAGCTGGTCTTGAACAAACAAAATACTGTAGAGAACATGCTTGAGGTGATTGAAGGTTTTAAGGTTGCTGATTCAGATGTATCAATATGCAAGGAAGAAAGTGTGTATGTGGCGGCAGCATGTTGTGAGCCTGTGGTAAAAAAGAGTCCAGTGGTAAAAAGGAAGGTGATTGTTTGTTTTGGGTGTGGTGAACGGGGTCATAAATCGTCTGGATGCCCTAATGAACTTAGTCCTACAGATAATGAGGATGATGTGGCTGATGTGAATCCCATTATTAGTAATGACCAAGACCAGCGATCTAGACATAGATGACTAGAGGGTCGTCGCGGTTCGGAAGTTTGCCGTAGATACAAGCTGATGCCGGATCGCTACACTGTAACTTTCAGAAATTTGCCATTTAATGTAAACTGGCAAAAGCTTAAAGAAAGGTTTAGGGAGTTTGGGTTGTTTGGTTTAGTGGAGGTGTTAGAGGCTAATGGGAAGTCCACATGTGTTGCTTCTGTTGTGGAATGAAGCTAGGGTTCTTTTGAGAGCTTCTCTTTGAGGTTGTGTTCCCCAGTTTTGGGGACTTAGGCTTGAGCTCTGGTTGAGTCAAGTTCAACGTTGTTGCTTTGGTTCCGGATTGTGTTGTCGGATTGATGTTCGATTTGTTGTTTGACTATCACCAAGGGTGTTGCGGTATTGGCGTTGCTAGATCTGATTGACCGTGACACCGATATTGAGGTGTGCCATGTTATTTTAAATACTTTGTTAATTGTAATGCCTATGTAATGTACCAATAGTTATTTGCCAGTGATGCTTCATCATATCATCTATATATATATTCCTCTAAGTAAGAGGTCAAACAACAACATGCAAGCAACAACATGCAAGCAACAAGTAAATAGAGAAGATCCCATGGCGTACGCACGCGGTGTGAATGGACCCAATCCGCACTATTTCATTCACAAAATAGCATAGACATAAATAAATATAGACTGGAAAAAGGAAGTAACTTCGTGTAACTTGAAAACACATGTATATATATCTACTATTGAATTATGATTTCTAAATTATGAAAAAAATAAAAATTGCATGATCCTCAGTCTTAGAGATTAAACACAATTTATAGACATAAAATAAAGTACACACAATTGTAATGCACAAATTTTTGACTCATAAAACTCTCTTATGAATTTGTGTAGCGAATGGAAGGGAGGTTAAAAAAGTGCAAGCCGGAAGAGATTATATTGTGATTGTGTCGTAAGACTCCTGAAACTAGAACGACAATACACAGATTGATACTACTCTCAGGTTTGACTTTAGCGCTAGAAATCTGTTATATCATATTATAAAATGGTTCAATTTAATAATTTATACACCTAAAAATTAGCACGGGTCCAAAGAAAGTTCTGGACCCACTGTGGTCGCATATGTTGTATTTTTTTATTCATGAATTCACTTATAATAACAAGTAAATGGGAAGATCCCATGGCTCGATTATAGAACTTCTCTTCGCAGAGATAGTTTTATGCTTTAACACATGAACATACTAATTATAGTCCATTTAATCAAATTAACATTCAAATTTGTTTTTCTAAAGCATTGTTACAT
>JADKLZ010005465.1:18413576-18427126 GCA_021533235.1 Biomphalaria straminea
TGCGTAATGATATTGCTTTTACATATGCGTAATGATATTGCTTTTACCTATCAGCAGACGACATGAACTTTTTAGGCGCTAAAATATTTACATTCAATAGTTTACACCAGTTTAGCCCAAACTACGGCCCTCATGTCATTCATGTCCTTTCCGGTCAATGACCGGACACGGCTCTTCCAAACTTGTCCCCTAAGCGCATAATTAAGTCACAGAGGCTGTGTCACAAGTCTTTTTCCTCTACTTCAGATTGATTGATGAATGATGTAATCAACTTTAACTTGAAGTGCTATAGGAAGCTGCTGCCTGAGTAGAAGAATGATCTTGTGTTGCCGGGGACTAAGTCCTGAACTCATACAATATTGAATTATTACGATCTAGGAATCAAGTCAATAACTTCTCCGTGAAAATAAAATAACTTGGAACTTTAATTCAAATTTAACTTAAGTACAACTTATGTACAATGCAGATCAAACAATATGAAATAAAATCACAAAGGCTTATAAACAGAGCTCTAATAAAACATGACTTGCTCATAAGAAATTATTTTATCGACTGGCGTTCTTTCTAACCCCGCCAATCTCCTGGCGCTAGTTTTTAAGAAAAATGTCTAATTATTTTTAAATCAACCAAAAGATTTCAAATTCTAGAAAGACAAAGAAAAGCTATAAATGACTCCCTGGTATTTCCAGTTTAGAGAAGAACCCAGATTCTAGGTTTTTCCAAGTTTCCCTAGTAAACAAAAATAACATAGACAAACCCAGAATGGCATATGTGACAGGCTGAAATAGGTTATGCATCACTAGTCAAAAGTAACTATTGACCTTTTCAGTGTTAAACATGAAAAAAAATATAAAAAATAACAAAAAACAAAGCTTATATTGAGCGTTGTTGTATCAAACAGTTTGGAACAGTAGTGTAATTAAAATTGTTTAGATAGAAAGAATGGGATATCTTTTCAATGTGATCGTGATCGCTTTTTAAATGCATTTATACACATATAAGTTGGAATAACCTGACTTTGAACTCTAGGGCTCAAACCTATTTAAACTTCCTTAAGCCAACATACTAACCAGATCTTTCTAGTTTTAGACTTTAACAAAGAGACAGCAGGCTTATATGTTGCTTTTCATGCTCATACCGAGGATGGACAAATAAAGATAGACTTAAATAAAAAATAACACTGCCTATAATTAATCTTGTTTTAAGAAGCACACATAACTTGGAATATTATAGTGGGAAGCGTGGTCGAGAGGCCAAGAGCGGCTTGAGCTTGGCTTGGTTACCTAGAAGGGGGCTCGAGGTTCGACACCTGACTCGGGCAGAGTTGTGTTTACTGAGCGCCCAAAGGCAGCACGGAAAACCAGCTCCTAGATACCCACTCCCCCCCCCCCCACTGGCTCACAAATGAGATTGGACCAAAGCGCTCTGAGCATGCTATAAGCATGAAAGTAGCGCTATATAAAAGCTATAATAATAATAATAAAATATTGGGTTACACGCCAAAAATTCGTTCCACAATGTAGCGCTGACAAATGATGTCTTTAAAAAAGCGCCGACTAAACAAAAATGACTTTATCTCATATCAGATATGCCTTGATCTAAAAATCATATTTATCTGAAATCAGCAGAGGTTAGAATTCTGAGTTTTCCTTCTCCCTCGGGCAGGAAGAGCTCGTTAGCTCTAGGTGGCAACCTTTTGTCCTACAGTTAAGATCCTAAACGATATCACCGACAGCGCCTAGAAGTTCGATGGGCTGGGGGCTCGAGACAGCGGGTAGATCATTCATGAGGCCGTAAGGTGAAAATCTCCAAAAGCCACTCAGATTTGTCAATATTTGTTTCAGAAGAGAAAAGAAATAAAATAGATTCTAGAACCAACATTTTAGACACACGCAGATCTATGTATTGTAAAAGACTGAAGCATTTATTTCAACAAAAAAATGCTGCACGTATTTGAATGACTGGTTGTTTAGCGTCTCGCTATTGACACACAAGTCCTGGGTTCGATCCTCATAGTAAAACAGTTTTTGTCAAGGACAAATAAAATACAGATGTTTAATGTTTTCTTGGAGGTTCAGCGAGTGCCGATTTAAATTATTCCGACAACGAATTCCAGCGGTGGTTGATTTTGAAACCAATACGATGCCAATGCCCACACATTCTCATCGTATGACCTCAAAACCATCCACTCGAAGTTTGTCTGTTGGTTTTTTTTTTTCATTTCTTGAGTAAAAAAAAACAAAAAACAATCGTAGACTACCTACGTAAGGTGCTATGTTTCTCTCCTTAATTTATTTTTTCCACGCTTTGAAGGAATTCTTCATTTTGTTCATTACTATTTCACCATCCCTGTTATGATTGGGCTTCACTAGCTTTGTTGTTCGTTATCAGAAAATGTTGTATTTGGTATAGAATTAAAGGGAAATGCATGCTCTTTTTATATAATTGAAAGTCAAGTTCAAACAAATTCAACATTTATTTAATTTGATGAGTTCAAAATCAACGATGGTATCGTCGATTAGGAGAGAAAGAGTTAAGGCCTACAGCGTTAGAGACGGACGAGCGTGATGTGGTACGGTACATAAAGACTCAGGGACCCGCAAAAGACACTCGCCGAGCGTCCCGCACTTTGCTAACAACGCCTCTGAAATAGAGGATTTGATTTTTTTTAAACCTTAAAACAATGTTATTTGTATAGGAGAGAAGTGGGATGCCATCAACAAATTTCAAATCCTCAAAGTTGATTATATCTATTCCGGGATTCTATTTCATCAAAAGTGAACTGAACTTGTTCCAAATATGATCATCATGCCGACTTGACATGATAGGGAAACTTATGAAGTTCAATAATTATATTGGCCAAGGCTAAAAAAAAACACATTTAATTAAATGGTCGTCCGTGCGTAGGTTTTCAACAACTTACCATATATGGATGGCCATTCCTCCTATCTCAACTTAATCATATCATCTAAACAATAGTCATTCATAAATAAGTTTAATAATAAACCTGTCAATAGCACAGTTACATATCTATAGGTCAGTGTTGTCACTTAGCACATTACAACAATGCTAGTTGTTTAATCAAAGACTTTCAGTAGACCTAGATTTATCACGAAGGTTTCTTTTCTTACTTCTTACAGATACAGACGTTACTTCAAATAAGAAGATGATTAAGTTCTATACGTCATGCATTCAGTCATGCATATTTAACCAATGGCCTTCTTTTTCTTCTTCTTCTAGCCAGCTTTTTTACTGCTGAACTGTCAGCTCTTTTGCAGACTGTGCCAAGGAAAAATAGTGTGCTGTTTTCTTCAGTTGTTCAGCACTGCCATACAGGGTGTTGGTTATGTTGGGCTGTAGTGGAAGTAGGGTCTGCCTATGGTGGATTAGGAAGGGGCATTGAAGGAGGATATTGTTTTTCATAAGGGCGGGCGCAGTGTTAACCAATGACCTAAATTCTAACAAGTCACTGGTTTTCCGGGCTAGCTTCCATGCTCTAATGGCACTAGGGAAGAAAGAGCATTTGTACAAATTTGTCCTAGCATATGGATTGAGGAATGTGTCTTTATCTTTGTATTCCCAGTCATGACAGCAAGCATATTTTTTAGAAGTTCTATTTCATGTCTCAAGAGAAAGATGAGAACTAGAAAAGAAAAGGGGGTGGGTAGGGGAAGAATCATCTTTTATAGGAATTTTTATTACAAAGCTTATATCAACCAACTCTTTCTGTCTGTCCTCTGTCTGTCTGGGTTAAGCTTGAGCATGTGTTTTTTTCCGCTTCAAAATCTCGGATCCAGTTGAAGCCTTGCACAATTATTCATTGTACTTGAGAAGACGCGAATCAATAAAAAAAATCTAACCAATTATTGAATTAATTGTTGGTGATTAATTATTTTGTTTGATATCGAAATAAGGGGGAAATACTACTGTGAGAAAAAGGGATGGTTTAGATATATGGATTTAATTCCTTTCTTACGTGTAATTACTATTTTTCTCCCACTCTCCATTCTCGGATCAATTAAAAACATTTTCATAACTATTCATAGTCAATGACAAAACACGAATCAATATAACAATTAACCAATTAGTTAATCAATTAGTGGTAATTCGTTTTCTTTTACATAGCAGAAAGGGAGCTAAACCCTTCCATCTTGTGAAAAATGACGGTAATTAGTGGTTCTTCCCCTTAGATAAGCTTTGTATTTTAAAGGATTCATTTTTCTTGTACCAGGGCATGTATCGCTAGTTTCGTTTTACACTTCTGGGTCAAGGGTGCCATTTTGGTTAGCGCACTGGCGGATCCAGGGAGGGGGCGCTAGAGGCAATTGCCCCACCCCACTCGACCTTTCCCCCCCCCGAAAGAAAATATTATTAAATAAATCACACAATGTGTATACGAATTTATTAGTTATGTTAATAATGCGCTCGCAAGGTGGTCTAAGGAAGCGCTTCAGGGACACCCTCAATCTTCTCTGAAGGCGTTCAGCATAGACCCAGGCACTTGGGAGACAGAGGCACATGACAGAGCATCATGGCGTCGCGCTGTGAAAACTGGCGCACAGGTTGCTGAGGACAAGAGAACAGCGCTAGCAGAAGAGAAAAAAAAGCCAGAGAATAAAAGCAAGGCCAAAGACACTAGCTCCAGCTGGAATAACATTCCGGGCTCACATAGGTCTCACCAGCCACATAAGCAGGTATAAAGCCACAGTGAAAAGCCCTCAGCCCCTTGGATGACAAAGTGGTCATCATCGAACCACGATGGACGAAATATATATATATATATATATGTTAATAATATATACTAATTATTTATATTTCAACCTATTTTTAGATAATTTCGCCCCCCTCTAGTATGATGTTCGCCAATTGGGTAGGATGAGGAGTTAGCGAATACATCTACTGCCCTTGCCAACTAAGCCCTTTGAGTGGGGGTGGTCCTACTTTTATTTAGAAATCATAGTTTGTGAACAAAATTAGTTGAATTACTATATAATTTTAGTAGATGCTAAACTCAAAATTTATATCTTACAAGTACATACTAAACTCAACATTTTTATATTACAAGTACATACTAAACTCATCATGTGCATAATACAAGAACATACTTACTTAGACTTAGGTCCTCCCGCGCTTTTCGGCGCATTGGGCGGCAAACTGTCTCCATAAAGATCTGTCATTGGCAATGTCTGAAGCCTCCTCCCACCTGGTGTCCACTGTTCTGAGGTCCTCCATGAAAGTATGACGCCAAGTTATACGAGGACGTCACTGTTTGCGCCTTCCTCGTATTGGCCTCCAATTCGTTCGCAATTCTCGGTATGCGTAGTTCGTTTTGTCGTAGAACGCATGTCCCGCAAACCCCATGCGACGTTCTGTCACAACCTTACTAAGTGTTCGACTCCCAGTTCGGCATAGGATTTCCTTGTTTGAGACTCGATCTGTGTAACTGACTCTCAGAATCCGTCTCAGCCATTTTTTGTTGAGCCACATTTAGTCTCTTCTCAATTTTGACAGATGACTTCCATGTCTCACATGCATATGTTGCAGTTGGAATGAGGATTGTGTTGAGAAGGTGCATTTTTATCTCGAGTCCAATGGTTTGGCTTGTCCAAATAGGCTGCAGACTTTGGAAAATGCTCCCTGCCTTTCCTATTCGGCACACTACATCATGGTATGCATCCCCATCATTTGTTATGATGCTGCCAAGGTACGTGAACTTATCCAGCTCTTCAAGCCTTGACTCGCCAAGTCTGACAGGGGCACCCTTTGCCTTATACCCCACTCACAAAATTTTTGTCTTATCCAAGTTTATGCGGAGGACAATTTTTGGTGCCTCTCTATCTAGGCTCTCCGTCATTTCTTGTATACTTTTATCTGTAGCCCCGAGTAGTGCAACGTCATCGGCGAAGTCCAAGTCCGTCATTCGGTTTTGTTCACGCCATGGAATACCAAAGGTAGTCTGGTTCATGGCTCTCCTCATTATGTAGTCGATTGCTAGGAGGAAAAGGAAGGGAGATAAGATGCACCCCTGTCTCACACCTGTCTCGATGCTTAAAAACTCGTTCCTCCTTCTGTTTTAATGAAGCAACTGGACTGACTGTATAGGTGTCGTAGGATCTGGACGAATTTTTCTGGGATGCCGTATTCTCTATTTTCCATATTGATTCTCGGTGGACACTATCAAATGCTTTCTTAAAGTCTACGAAACTGATCGCTAGCCGCTGTTGGCTCTCAAGACTTTCTTCTATGATATTTCGTAGAACGAAGATCTGCTCTGCACAAGATCTGCCTCTTCGGAATCCTGCTTGTTCTTCTCTGAGCCTCTCAAGAACATACTAAACTCAAAATTTAAACTCAAAATTTGTATATTTTAAGTTCTACATGTGGAATATGCGACACCATTTGATATTTAATACTTGAACTTCATGTTACTTCAATATAATATATTGAAATACATACAGTGACGATGTACAACTTCACTCCTATATATTTGATATGTAATAACAAACGTGTTTTTGTTGTTGTTGCTGTTTTTGTTTTTGTTGTCGTTTTTATATGTGTCTACAGGAAAGATTTTTTTTAAGTTGTCACTTTAATTTTTTGTAAGTAAAAAAAAATCTCCATTTTCAGATCATGCGTTTTTTATGGCAGATAATGAAAACAAGGGTTTCATGTGGCCAGCACAACGACTAACCGACTTTATTTTTTCTCCAACTAATGTCTGGTGCCCATTAGAACTGGGTGAACCCAGAGGGTTTTACGAAATAAAAAATCCAAGTCTTGACCAGGGATCTCCGGTTTGGAAGCCAAAGGCTTTTACTACTCAGACACCGTGACAGACACCGTGACAGACACCGTGCTTCCAAGTGTTTGTATTGTCAAGTTCACCAAAAACTCTTCAAATTAGCTCTTAGCTCTTGTTTAAACTATATATTCGCATGTTAATAATATAATGGATATAAGTTTCTTCAATGCCACGTCTACTATTTTATTAGTTTTTATAATGGCTCTATAACACAGCCACTCTTACGTTTTCTTAAGTGTTTTTTTTTCTTAGATCTCTTCAATAATAGGGCTTTCATTCATAATGTTAATCTGATGTCCTGGTTGTAATGCTCATGACATTTCTCGCGTATTTGTTTAGGATTAGCACGACTGCACTCTTAACCTTTGTATGTAAATGAGTCCTCGTCTAATACACTTAGTTCCAATCTATAATATACATAATATACATTTTCAAAAAAAAAATATTCATAGGGGTGAAACCTATTTTTTAAAGAGATATGTGATTTACATAGAGTGATAGAATTGCTTAAGGCCCACAGTGGGTCGCAGCGTGATGAACTGTAGTTTAGGTAGATCTAGGTCCGTAACAAGATGTCTATTGAAACGTGTTTTAGGCTGATCAAAGGTAACAATAAGATATATACCTGATATATATATATATACCTTGGCCCATAGGCGTAGTGAGGGAGGGGAGGGGCTTGGTGAAAAGACGTTAACGATTGGTTGGTGGCCATGTAGTGTGAATGGTGCAAGATAGGCGGCACTGTTGTAAGTTATCTTGGGTAGGCGACAGACGACTCCAGAATGACAGATTGAAAAGACGCCATTTTGTCGTGAGTTAGATTTTGAATTTTGAATAAAATATCATTTTATATTATTACTCTAAGACTACTACATTTATATTCAATTCATTTCAAATTGAATTTGTCAATATTGTAATTAAATTTATATTTAGAATTGTTCTCAAAGAAGTTATTCAAGTCATTTCAAGTTTTATAAGTTAAGATGTAAAACGCTCACGTTTGGTTGTCTACCAGCAGTCCGGTGTTTTTAATTTCGGATCTTTGGACGCCTCTGAGTCCACCCAGCTCTAATGAGTACCTGACATTAGTAGGGGAATAATAAAGGCGTTTAGTCGTTGTGCTGGTCACATGACACCCTATTTAACAGTAGGCCACATAACAGATGACATTCAAATCATCTGCCCTATAGACCACAAAATCTGAAAGGGGAACTTTATTTTTTTTTACGCCCTAACCCTAACCTCTTTAAGGACTGCAATGGACAGCAGCAGGCAGGGAACTGCGGATTATCGAGGAGAAATTCCCAGGTACATAACTCATGATCAGCCAGCCATTAGGCCACATCTTTTAAATACATCAGACATATTGATTTCAATCGTAAATTATCTCTCTCTTGCTTAATGAATGACTAAGAAAAAAAAATTGACAGTTCATAGAAAGTACTCATTAATATTTTTCTCGACATCGCCTCAAAGTTAAGCCTCCTAGCAAGAACCGTAACCATATTTGGCAATGCAGGAGTTACGGTTCGTGGCATAGTAAAAGTAGTATAATAAATGGACAAAAAAAAGGGGGGGGAACACTAAAATAATTTTTCTAGTAACACTTAAATGTCTTACTTCTTTCAGTGAGTGCGCTCAGATACTTGATTGTAATTGTCAACATTTCCGTCAAAAGAGAAAACAAAGTCGTGCAACATTTCATTTTAGAAGTTATTAACTCAATAGGAAAACACGTAGATATATAAATAAATTTGAAGAGGTTCTCAAACTTTTTTTTTCGACCTGTGGTCCCATTTATCTAGTGAATGATTGTCCATTCACCATTAAGGTAGAGTAACTACATAAATGTATATTATATGAGTAACAAATGTTTGTTTGCTTTTAAATAATCAAAAGTCGTGTCTTTTAACATTCAAAGTTTTTTGTTTTAAAAAAAAGATAATCAATTGGACCAGGTTGATGTGATTATACGAATGCATTTATTCCGAGCCCAACAAGCACACATTTTGAGTCAGTTTTGTTTGATTTGTGATGAGGTTTATTACGGCTATGAATTCGCGTTCTGTTAAATAAGAAGAAGGGAAAGATGTCGATAAGTTCATTACATTGAACAATAAATAATATTCCCCTTTCATACCTTGTGGTCATCTGTTTCTGTGACCAACTGTAAACGAGGGTATCATGTGACCTTTACTTTTACCCACCCCAGGTACCCATTAGAGGCGCCCAAACATCCCGAAAATAAAAATCCTTGTCTTCACCAGGATCCGGACCCCGGTTTAATAGTCAAGCGCTTTACCGCTCAGTTACGAATTTGTGGTACTCTTCAGTGGCGTATCAAGGGTGGGTGGAAAAGTAAAAAGTTCCCCTTTCAGACCTTGTGGTCTATAGGGCAGATGATGTAAAGGTCATCTGATTCTGTGGCCCACGGTTAACGAGGGTGTCATGTGGCCAGCACAACGACCAACCGCCTTTACTTTTCCCCAACTAATGTCAGGTACCCATTAGAGCTGGGTGGACTCAAGGGCGCCCGAAAATCCCGAAAATAAAAATCCCAGCCTTCACCAGGATTTGAACCCGGGACCTTCAGGGTGGGTGGAGGAGGGGGAGAATTTCAAAATTCCCCAGGGCCCAAAAATGAATGTTTTTTTTCATTAAATATTAAATATTATGCAAAATGCAGGGGCCCTTAAATCATGGGAAATTCCTTGTTCCATTAGTTCAATTTCCTTGTTTGTGTCTATTTCCATAAGCGGCGCCTGCATTAGTATGGACTCATCTGTGATTGAGATCCGAGTCTGTCTACACGCAAATTCCCAGTTGGGAATATCAAAAGGAACAATGTCTTTGGTTTTGTGCTCATTTCTTCGAATAGTTTGTATAGAGATATTTAAACAGTCGTGGCGGGCGAGTTGATTATTTTTTAATTATCCCATCAGAAAAACTGGCTTTTACCTAAGAGGTGATTTCAATTTTATACAATTTTCATCTTTGTTAAGACCCTCTTCGGTCGTCTCGCGGGCCCCTGGGGATCCGCGTGTCACAGTTTGAGAAACACGGTATTAATACATGCATACTCCACAGAGTACAATAAGTGGTTAGATTAAAGAGGATGGTAAGACAGGGGAAACAACTTATCCTATAATATGAGTCAAGTTTGAGCTCAATGTCAATAACAGAGTATCTCAAACTTGAGAGTTGTTAAGTTCCCATTTGTTACCTTGCGATGTATTACAAATTTCCTTATGGGCAATAAAGATTATTATTATCTATATATTATTTCTCAAAGAATTAGGTCAGACAACAACGAGTAAATAGGTAAGATCCCCTGGCGTACGCATCACGGTGTGAATGGACCCAATCCGCACTATTTCATTCACAAAATAGCATAGCATGCGGCGCAACGCTATTTTGTGAATGAATGTGGTTTATATAATTCTCTTCTCCTCAAAGTTCAAAGGTTCAAGAGATAAATAAGTAAGGGGAAGATCCCATGGCGCACGCACGCGGTGTGAATAGAAGTTGGTGCATCCCAATGCGCACTATTTTGTGAATGAAAGTGGTGTTTACATAATTCTCTTCTTCTCAGATTATTGTCATATTATTAAAAGTATTTCCAGATTATTGTGTCGTTAGACTATTGAAACTAGAACAACAATACACAGATAGAGTATACTTTCAGGTTTCACTTTAGAAAGTACTTTAATTACGCAAATTCGTTCATTAGACATGATTACGAAAGGTAACTCATCTCTCTATTCCTAGATCTAGATCTAGATCTAAATAGTAAAACTTGAATTCAACTCTAAGAAGATTATAGAACTACTCTTCGCAAATATAGTTTTATGATTTTGAACATGAACATAGCCTACTAATTATAGTCCATTTAATCAAATTAACATTCAAATTTGTTTTTCTAAACCATTGTTACATGAGTGCAGCTATATTCTTAATATCGCGTAAAATAAGGTCAATTAGCCATTTTTTTTTTTTACTCCATTCATAGTATTTTTCATTCATGTATTCAAGCATTCGCTTTACTTATATCAAGCAATTGGGAAGATCCCATGGCGCCACAAGTTGTGAATGGGAAATAATATATCCAAATCCGCACTATTTTCATTCACAAAATAGCATAGCATTTTTTTTTTACTTTAAAAAGATTTTAATAATGTCCGGAAATTTCCAGGACTTTTTCGACCGGCGGCATAGCATTTAATAACATTTCAGATTTCCAGGGGGCTCCTGGTCAATCAAGAGGCCGCGGGAAATCTGTTATGTTTTATAAAATGGTTCAATTTAATAATTTATACACCTAAAAATTAGCACGGGTCCAAAGAAAGTTCGGGACCCACTGTGGTCGCATATGTTGCAGTGCCTAAGGCCTGCCCTGGAAAATAGCGGCGTATGCTATGCCGCCGGTCGACTAGTTATTTATATTATGTTAGAAAAGAACGAGCGTTCATTCTCTGGCGCAGCTAAAGTCGAGTTTCGTTAAACGGAGACAAAATTTATCGTATTTCCTTTATCAGTTACCACTGATGAATTTTCTGGTGATGATGCAGGTCTTCAGCAGTACCGCCCTCTGACAGGCAACGAGAATGTTCCTAGGAATGCCCAGAGCCTTGAAGGTATCTGTGAGGTCAGTTGTTATTATCCCCTCGGTTGATATGACAATGGGGTATATTGTTATTTTAGATAACTTCCATAAACGCTTATTATTATTATTATTATTATTATTATTATAGGGAAGATTATGTGAAGGTCATCTGTATCTTTGACCACCGGTTAACGAGCAAGGTGTCATGTGGACAGCACAACGACCAACCGTGTTTACTTTCACCATCAGGTACCTATTAGAGTTGGGTGGACCCCAAAAAATCCGAAATTCAAAATCAAAGTTATCACCTAGATCCGAACCCAGGGCCTGAGGTTCCGAAGCCAAGCGCTTAACTACTCAGCCACTGCCACCCCATCCCCAGTGGAACAGAATTGTGGAAGAAAAATGTGAGAATTTCAATTAAAGAAAAGTTTGTTCTTGACAACATAAATCCTGACCGAGCAAAAAGTATGAAGGTTCCCCTCTTGTTAGATATTCTCTTTGGTCTGATGTAAAGTCGTGAGGACAACATGTTTTAGTGATCGCAAGTCTTGTGTCTCTACTGGTGTTGACGGTAGTGGTGATTTTATTGGTGTTGTTGCTGGTGTGCAAAATGCTGATGATGATGGTGTTGCTGATGGTGTTATTATGATGTTGGTGATGTTATTGTTGATGATGACTTTCCTGATATGTTAGGAAGCGTGGTCGAGAGGCTAAGAGGCGCTTGAATTTGGCTTGGCTTGGCTACCTAGAAGGTGGCTCGAGGTTCGACACCCGACTCGGGCAGAGTTGTGTTTACTGAGCGCCTAAGGGCAGCACGGGAAACCAACTCCTAGATACCCCCTCCCCCAACTAGTCCACAAATGAGATGGACTAAAGCGCTCTGAGCATGCTATAAGCATGAAAGTAGCGCTATATAAAAGCTATAATAATAATAATATGTTATTATGATGTTAGTATTATTATTTTGATGACCATGACGTTAGTGATGACGTTACGGTGATGTTGCTGATAATGTTAGTATGATATTATTATTGTTATTCATGATTATGCGATGATGATGTTGATGATGTTACTGTTGTTTATAACTTTGGTGATAATCTTGTTGTGGATGTTATTTATGCTATTGATGTTAAAAATGATGTTGTTGATTTATTTTATTGTATTATTAGTGTTGTTGATGTTCGTAATGTTATGCTGTTATTGAGTGTTATTGTCACTGCTGTTGTTACTTTTGCTGTTAGTTGTGTTACTGTGGCTGGTGTCGCTGCTACTGACGTTGTGTTGTTGAGGAAGTAGTGCGAGAACCTTTAAAGCACGCAGTCTTTCCACGCGTGACATTTCTGACACTGTCATTGATGTCTGAGTCACGTGAACACAAGTTGCTGACATCGCAATCTACTTATGGCATCCAGGAATCAGGTCAAAAGTTACATTTATTAAATTGGCTTTCTGGGGCCTAGCCTTTTGGTAGCTCATTTAGTTCAGAAACACTTTGTAATGATTACATAAGTGGCTTTCGACACCAAAAATGCCTTTCGAAAAATCATCTTTTAGGAAATCAGATGAGATAAATAAATGCATTATCCAATTATTTAATGAATTGTTTTGAGTATATAAAAGGATATAAATCTTACAGTAGTAAGAGTGATAGCTGCTATTTGACAATGCTCTCCCTTAAGCTTTGCTAACATAAACATCATTTTTTTATATATACTTGTTTTTGTATAATTATGTATTTAACAATAAAATCAGCAATAAATTAAAAAGGACTATTATACTTTACAAACAAAACCCACTAAATAGCTGAATCACATTGTAATTACATTTAAATGTAGCGTAATACATCTTTGGGTTGAGCCTTTACGAACTACGCCCCTCTTAGTAGAGTATGGCTGTACATTCGTTTCCTCCTGTTAAACAATGTCAAATTGTTTCATCTGTTGATGGTCGTTAAAAAAAAACCTGAACATCCGTGAAACATTTCTAATGCTGCTATAGGATTGCTGCTTTCTTTTGACTGGCTTCCTAGACCACTCAAGCAATTCATTTCAAAGTATCACTTGAATGCCCATGCTGAGTACTTCTCTACTTAAGTGTAAAGGGGGAGGGGGGAATAAATATTTCTGATAGATAGATAGA
>JADKLZ010005465.1:18427226-18449148 GCA_021533235.1 Biomphalaria straminea
TAGTTAAATAGATAGATAGATAGATAGATAGATAGATAGATAGATAGATAGATAGATAGATAGATAGATAGATTGATAGATAGATAGATAGATAGATAGATAGATAGATAGATAGGTCGTTCCTTTATATATTAAAATATAGACAATTACTATATGAATATTCTGTTCTATTGATTTCAATTTTCAGTCCAATTTTTTCCCCTTGTTTGATTCCGAAACAAAATAATTAATTACCTTTAATGAATTAATGAATTGGTTATTATTTTGAACTAATTTTTTTGCCTGTTTAAGAAATATTTGTGCGAATCGTGGAAAATCTGGATGGCTGGATTCAAAAACGTTGACACGGATCTTGAGAACTGCTTTAACGATTTTTCTCGTTGGCCACGATGGTAAAACTCTAGTTTGACCGTTATAATTTTTCAAAGTATAAAATGAAATAAATTTAAATTTGGCTACAGAACTAGGACATATTTATCTTCAAAGGACTATACGTCTCTACGTCTTCGGCTATTTACACATGTTGGTCCCATTCATAAAATAACTTAAAAAACTGATATTCAAGAAAATGTTCTCCTCACGCTCTAACACTAGATCTAAAGGCCAATCATAGGAATATTATAAATTCTTCCTTCTACATAGATGTATTAAGTAGTTTCGATATAGGCCTACATATACACGTATGAGTTCTTTTAAGTTTTTGATTTAGCGGCATCGTTTTGTCATCCTCTTGTAGTTGTAGTAGTTTGCGTTACTGGGCCTAGGGAGCCGAAATTAAGTCTGCTTGCTTGAGGTGTGTTACTTTTGTAAAACTACTAATGTATAAAATTATTATTATGAAATTATTATTCAGATTTGTAAATACTTTGTATATTAACACTTATTATTTATTATATATTCATGCTTCAGTTTTAACTATTTTTATGTTCTAAGCAAACATTGTTATTTCATATCACTACTTTAGTCAAGTACGATTTCTTTCCCTTGTTCGATACCCCAAAAAAGTTTTATTACCAATAGTTAATTAAGAAATTTGTGATTTTTTTTATTCCCATTTAGTCAGGTACTAAAAATAATTGTGCGAAATTTCTCAAGATTGGATGTTGGAGGAATAGCGTGTACAAACATTTTACCAGACAGACAGACAGACGGACAGACAGACAGACAGAGTGCGTTTACATAAGCTTTTGTGAAGATAATAATGCTCCAATACATACATATTAATATGTAATAATAATAATAATTATTATTATTATTATCTTTATTATCCATAAGGAAATTTGTCTTATAATATTTTGCATTACACCAAACAAAACATAAATATATAGAAAATTAACATACACACCAGACCCACTTATAAATTACATGCTGAAAGTTAACATCAGATAGTTTCTAGATTCTATACAAATATAATTCATACATAACCTCTAATTCTAAGTCATGGCAAGTATCAAAATATTAAATGCATACAGTGTTTATTATTTGACTTTAAATTTACATATTTTAGAAAATCAATAGATGCAATTGATATGTATGATTTTCTTTTTATTTCTACATTAATGACTTTAAAGCTAAGAGACGCTCTCTACTAATGTAACAGACTAACTGGTTTGGTCTTTAAAACAGAATCGCCATATCTAGGTTTTAACTTTGCTAATTCGTCACAGGCTTTGCAGGTAGACGGGCAGAGGGACCTCACATAAGTCTTGTAGATGCCGGCGGTACAATAGCCTTGCTTTTTGTAGCCTGCACATTTGTCGCTGGCGTCCTTACAGACGGGCGTTGGTCTGGTGCTGGTCTGACAGTTTCCACAGGAAGCTCTGCAGTACATATTGATGTAATAGATTTTATTGCAGAAACCGGCCTTTGCCCAGCTCTGACAGCGGGTGTTCATATCGCTGCAAGTTGGTGCTGGAGAGGTAGCTCGAGTCACAGGCCTGGGCGTTGTCTGCACGGTTCCAGTTTTCGCGCAGAGCTGGACGGGACTTCCGGGACACCAACATCTGCAGTCTTTGCCCACGAAACCTTGCTGAGGGCACTGGATGTTGCCGCAGCGGTCGTGGCACTTGTACATAAGGTTGGCCAGCTTGATGTCGTTGAAGCTAAGGCCTTCTCGGTTTCCTATGACGTTCTGGTACCTTGGGTCCTTTGTCTGGATGGTAAGTCCCCCATTGCTAGAGAAGGCTTGGCCTCCGTAGTGCATCACGCTAGTATAGTCGTACGGCACCCCGTACGTACTTACAACATTGACTGGATACTTCTCGAATTCACTTAATGCATTGCTCAGAATGTTCTGCTTAAGAATAGTCACGTGGTCGTCCCTGTCAGGGCGGTTCTGCTCGTGAAAGAACCCGACAGCGTGGCCTAGCTCGTGTATTATTACACCTTTAACCCTACACCCGCGCGCAAGGCTTAGAGTCTGTGGCCCTTGAACCATTCCTACGTAGGACGAACACCCGCTCCCGTTGTCTATCCTGACGTAGTTACGGTCTGAACTGGTGGCCCTTCTAAAGGTGATACATGTGTAGTTCTGCCACTCAGCGATGGCAGCATTGATCTCCCTCATGTCACTGGTGCTGAATATGTTGGGGATGATTTCGTAAGGTATCTCTTTCTTGGGCCATCGATAAGCCTGGTCCCTTAGAGCCTTTCTTTTCCATCTCTTAATCTTACCACTGACAGAACTGGATTCCTAGGAATTAAAGAAACACACATAAAATATGTCATTTCTAAAAACCCATTTATACATAGAGCAAGCATACGACTTCCGAGTTTTTACAATTATATTTAGCAATAATAGATCGCAAAGTAAATTTAAAATCGGATTTTATAGCGAGAACTATTTGCATCAGAGACGAGTGCAAGGCCAAATGTTCAACGCTAATAAAGGCGTATCCATAGCTTTTGAAAAAGAAGAGGGTTAAATATACACTGCTACCAGTACTGAACTTGATGTAGACGACCCCATGCAGATGTATCACCAGCACTCTTCGCATTATTCTTTGGATCAACTCTTTCTCTCCTAATTGACGATGCCAACATTGATTTGACCCCATTAAACTAAATTGATTTTTGGATTTATACAATTTAATTTGTACTATCTAAAAATAGCACACAATTCGTCTATAATTCGATACCAAATGTAGCATTTTCTGATAGCTAACAAAAAAGTTATTGAAGTTTAATCATAACAGGACTGTGAAATACAAATGAGCAAAACGAACGGAACGAGGAACATAATAACGGAGAGAAAGAGTTAAAGCTTAATGAAATTAAACGCATAATAAATACAACCTAAAGGAACATAAGTAAAAAAAAAAGTAAAGTTCCCCTTTCAGACTTTGTGGTCCATAGGGCAGATGATATAAAGTTCATCTGAGTCTGTGGCGTACGTTAACGAGAGTGTCGTGTGTCCAGCAGTCCAGCACAATGAAAAACTGCCTTTACTTTCCCCAATTATCATCAGGTACCCATTAGAGCTGTTTGGACTCAGAGGAGCCCGATGATCATGAAATTAAAACTCCAAGTCTTCACCAGGATTCGAACCCCGGACCCCTCTTCAGTAACCAAGCGCTTTACCGCTCAGCCTTCGCGCCTCCTAAAGGAACATGAAATATATTTTATAACATCTTTGCTGCATACAAAACAAAACATGGAATGCAACATAAGGCATAGATCTACCAATAAAAAGAACTAAAAAAAATAAACTTACACTGCTCGGTGTCTATAGATAAGAACTCACACGAACGTACACGATATACTTACATACAAGGCATTGTATTGTTCTTTGGTCAATACCATGTCTAGTTCTCGCATGACCATCCCCGACCCTATATCTTTGAGATAGAAGTCACTCGACTCGGATGCCAAGACAATCAGTTCATCTATAGACCTACACGAAACCGGAAGCAGTTGGGACGTCAGCTGAAATTTAAAACAAAACAAAAATATAAAGAAAATCGAAAGTAGCTTTAATTTTTCTAAAGGTCCAGATAGACATTTTTTGTGGAAGTTTAAATTGAATGTTTCCTTAGCCTACAGAAAAGAATAGCTAAAAATGGCAACAATGCATGTTCATTGCGAAAACTCTATACACCGATATTGTTACAAAGCTCATATCAACTCGCTCCTTGCGTGTGTACATGTTATTTTTTTCTCGGATCAAGTTGAAACTTTGGTCAATTATTTATTTAGACAAGACATGAATTTAAAAAAACTATAACTATGATGGTGGATCCACCACCATCACCTATACCAAAACGAAATAACATTGAAGGCTGTGACTTAGATTTAGAAAAGACTTTCCAATGTAAGTTGAGTAAAAATGAACGTGCCACCTCACTCTTCTAAAATCAACAAATGTCAGCTTTCCATTGACCCTGGGGGACGAACTATCGTAACAATAAAACGCTCTGTGACTCAAACTTTATAGCATAACACATAACTTACCAATATAACATGTATTAGAACTTGAGACGTTAAATCTACGAACGTCATTTTCATTTTTGCGCCAAATTTCATCCACTTTAAAAATTGCAGAAGTTTCAGAGTTGTGAAGCTGAACAAAACTCCTAAAAATACTTTTTTTTTAATCTACAGTCGAATGTGAAGGCTATAGAAGTAATGGGTATAAATGTCTTCATCGCCAATATGACTTTTCGGTTTATATAATTGCTCTACGACAGTGCCACCCTTTGTTGGTCTCAAGTGGCTTGCCTAAGAGTCTGCAATGACTCAGATTTCATTCATGACGGGACTCTAATATCCTGGTTATAGTTCTCACGACATTTGTCACGTGATATTGAAGGACAAGATCCACACCTAACGACTGTAGGTAAATTACGACAACGAAACGAGGGCTACTCATTATAAATGAGGTCCCAAAGAATTTGAGTTAATAGGCTCTGCTCGAAGCTCTTTCATAACATGAATATTTAAAACAAGAAAACTATTTTAGAAGATACTTCAAAAATAAAAACAAACCTGTTATTAAGTGTAATTGAATCAATTAGTTTAGATCAGTTATGTAATTATACGTATGACTAACCTAGACATAATAATTCTGTGTGATTAGAAATATTTTTATCTATTGTTTTTTGTTTAGTTGTTAGTTTTTTCAATGCGCTATGATCCTATCATATGTCTGGACCAGTTGGGATAGAATCAGGGAAGAAGGGCATATCTTGTCGAATGTTTACATGGTCGTGTTTTAAATTCACTTTTTTCAGTAATGATGAATGTTAAGGTTAGAAATATCTGATGATTGGTGCAGTGGCGAAGCTAGGAATTTTCCACCGTTTGGGGACCCGGGGGACTTGACCTTTTTGGGGCCCCTGCAATTTGAATAAACACTCATTTCAAATTCTCCCCCCTCCTCCCCACACCCTAGCTACGCCACTTGATTGTTGGTGGGAGAAGAGAAGGGGGGTTAAAAAATTATAGTTTTATTAACACTTAATTTTTTTACTGGGTCAGCAAGCGCGCTCAGATGTCAACACTTTCGACCAGTGGCAGTGAGTAACAGTGGTCATGTACTTCGTCTCTTTAAAAGACACCTAAATACATACATACACATATACGTCCACACTCAAGTGCAGACACGTCATAGACGAAAGATTAGAAAAGACAAAAGTGAAGCGACTCGATCTTTGAGTTTAAGTTTAGTGCGAGTTTCATTGGTCAAACGTTGACGTCAGGACCAGTGTGACTCAAGCCTACATGATAGGAACACTTGATGACAAAAAAAAAAAAGCTTAATCCTTACGCTATTGTAACTGATGATTCCAGTTAAGGAAAAAGTTTGTACTTGGTCACACAAAAAAGCCGCTATTAGGTTTGTGTAAAATGTCCGTCTGTCCGTCTGTCCGTCTGTCACACTCAGGGCGCCAAAACTAGAAGAGATACGAAAAATATTTTTTCACCATTAAATGCGGCTTGAAAAGTTTAGGTGCAACGGCTACTTTTAGTTTTCTAAAAGCAAACCGTTTAATTTATAAAAATTATTATGCAAGCGATTTTTAAATAATAAAACACCAATTATGAAGCAATTAGGTAAATGTAAGGGAGGAAATGTTACTAGAAAAAATGCTCTTGTCATGTAGATATAACGCACATTTTTTAAAATGACTTTCTGTCTGTCTGTCCGTCTGTCAGACTCAGAGCGCCAAAACTAGAAGAGATACGAAAAATATTATTTCACCATTAAATGCGGCTTGAAAAGTTTAGGTGCAACGGCTACTTTTAGTTTTCTAAAAGCAAACCGTTTAATTTATAAAATTAATTATGCAAGCGATTTTTTAATAACAAAACACCAATTCTAAAACAATTACGTAAATGTAAGGGAGGAAATGTTACTATAAGAAATGCTTCTAACATGTAGATATCATGCACATTTTTTAAAATGAACTTTTAGCAGCGGCTTTCGTGTACTAGCGTAAAGCCCGGAAATGACATGATTCTAAACTAATTTCTTAAATTTTTTAAAAAATCAGATTTTTTTTTAAAATTGTTTAGTGCCCCCATTAGAATGAAACAAGCATATTTTTGTGCGTTTTGTCTGTTGGTTGGTGTGTCCGTTACGGTTAGAAAAAAACACTAAAGGCTTTTGAAAATATGATTTAACCTTTACTGTTCTTTCAGAAATATTGCGATAGTTTAAGGATGGGAGCATACAGGAATTGAGCCAGGGACTTAGAAGGAACATCCGAAACATTTTGCGAATAGGCGGATCTGACAGGGATCCGACTCCGACGGGGGCCGCATGTGAGTTTGTGTATTACACAAACTCTCTTTGTAATCTTGTTTTATTTGCTCTTGGGATTAGATGTCGAGCGGCGTGGAATATGTGTATATGTAAAGTTTGAGTGATTGCAAGCCTATCTTGTTGTTGTTGTTGCACTTGTTTTTTGTTGTTGTTTTGTTTTTGTTGGAGTTTTCGCTTTCGTTTACGAATTTATTGTTGCAATGATTGATGTTATTCTATTTGTTACTGTTTTGTTGTTGTTGTTGTTGTTGTCGTTGTTGTTGCTTTTGTTGTTGTTGTTGTTGTTTGGTGCTGTTGCCGTTGTGGTTGTTGTTGTGGAAGTTGCTGTTGCTGTTCTTGCTGTTGATACTGTTGCTGTTGCTGTTGATGTAATTGTTGTTGATGCTAAGTTTGTTGCTGAAGCTGATAATGCTGTTGTGGTTTTACTGGTATTATCATATTAAGTGCTTTTGATGGTACAAGTTTTGTGTATGTCGAGGGAGCGTATATCTAGCAAAAAAAAATGTGCTTTCTGCCTTTAAGCTCTTAGCTCACACATTTCAGCTCCATTCGGGATTCCAACTCTGACCCTTAACGAGAACTTTTGAAATATGTAATCTGTAATCTTTCTTTGCTTGACGTTACTGACACTGTCATTTATAGCTTAGTCACAAGACCTCAAGTAGCTGACATTACACATGTACTAATGACGTCCAGGAATTAGGCTCTCAAGTGTCGTGACCTACTTCAGTAGCTCATTCATAAACCTATTGTCATCGTGACATTAAGGACATTTGGACAAGCAAAAAAAAATATTATCATAGCAACTTAATGAATTGTCGAAAAAAAAATCCCAATGACTGGAATTAATAAGATAAGAAAAGATCATCTTGTGTAAATATAGGTATAAGTATAAATAACATTTATAAAAATAAGTTTTTAATATTTTTTTATGAAACTCAAGAGATGCTATAAAACGATAGGCCTACTTCGCTATTGTTAGCAAATTGGTGATAGATTAAAAAGACAATAAAAGGTTTTTTAAACAACTTTCCCCACACCTTGAAAAATGGTTTTGTTATACTCAGGCACAAATCTACTCAGAGAATATATAATTCTATATTGGTGAAATAGAACCAGTGTTGTGAACATTAAAAGAAACGTCTCAACTCTTATAAGCCCTCGATTGATTTGCTAATGAAGATGAAACTGGGTGGAGGACACGCACTAACCATGAGATATGTCTATGGTATAAAGACCAGAGGAGCGGTGGCTGAGCGGTAAAGCGCTTGGCTACTGAAACGGGGTCTGGGGTTCGATTCCCGGTGAAGACTAGAATTTTATTTCTGGATCCTTGGGCCCCTCTGTGTTCACCCAGCTCTGATGGGTACCTGACGTTCGTTAGGAAAAAAAAAAAGGCGGTTGGTCGTTGTGCTGGCCACATGACACCCTCGTTAACCGTAGGCCACAGAATCAGATGACCTTTACTTCATCTGCCCTATAGACCTCAAGGTCTGAAAGGGGAACTTTATTTTTTTTACTTTTATAAAGACCCACCTTCAGAGACGGGAATACAAAAAGTAATGACCGCTGTTGGGCAGGTCACCTTAAAAGAAACATGTCGGAGTACAGAGGAGCAAAAAGTGAATATCGAATACAATGGATTGATGATGTGGAGGCAGATCTACAACAGCTTGGGGGCTCGGGCATGGAGACAAAAGACTCAGGAGAAATATGAATGGACGGGTGGGCTGAGGCAGGCCAGAGCCCTCCATTGGCTGTAACGCCTCTGGGATGGATGGATAGGCCGAATTCGCGCTCCTTATTCCAATAAGGTATTACAGCATGTAGGGGTTGCCTGAATCAGCCAAGAAAATCAATGACTTACTAGAGTCTCTTATTATCATGCACAGGTAGATTACACACTTGAATAGGCTTAGCGGGTAACTATCTTTTTTTAAGGGACTTCTGTGGATAAGATGTCACCTCTTTCATAAAGGCTCTCTTTAACAAAATAGCGTTTATTGATGTTTAGTTTAGTTTTGTTTTAAATATTGCTGTATTCAACAATCTGTGGCATTTTACGTCTCGAGAGACGATCTTTTCCCCTTGCAAGCTCTTGTGTGACTAAAGAGGCCGATCCTTGATACACAGCTGCGATCGCAGGTTGGGCATATGTAGTCACCAGGCGCCGTTGCACTTTCACCCTTCTTTCTGCTTCTGTTGTGTATGGCATCTGAAGTCAAAGACCCCTCCTTTATGCTCGCTCTCCATGTGGATCTATCTAGTGCCACCTCTTCCCAGTTGCTCTTCTTAAAGAGCTTCATGTCCCGTTTGCATACATCTGTATAACGTAAGAGTGGGCGGCCAGAGCTCTTCTACCTTCTATTAGATCTATTAGAACAATAAATTATTTTTAAAAAACTATTATTCTTATCAACAATACAGTAATTTAAAAAAAAATGCCTGAATCAAGTTGTGTAACAACTGTTTGTGGTCATTAAACCTTTACCATGCCAGCTGTAAGTAAAGTTTGTCTGTTCGGGACGTTATTGGTCAGGACCACACTCTTGTGTGCTTGCAAATCTTGGACGTTAACTGCAAAACTAGAGAGGAGGATCCTTGAAATGTTAAAGATTCTAGGTTCACTTTCAAAGAACTAATCACTATTGAAGAGATTCGAAACGGGCCACAATTCACAATGGCCTGTTGCCCACTGCCAAAAAAAAAAACTTTATATCACAAAGTCCTTGGGGCTCGCAAAGACCTTCCTGCAGGGAACATTATCAGGGGAAAGAAGAAGAGGCAGATGAAGCTATGGGGAAAACAGCTTTAAAAAAAAAGGACGGGCCTGTCATTGAAAGAGATTCTATTGAAGGCAAAAGACAGAGGAATGGAGAAAGACTGTCGACAGAGCATGCATGATGACCCAACGGTTCAACAGACTAAGGGATATGTGAAAGTGTTTGACTCTTTATTTTCGAATGTTTCACTTGTTGAAAGTCGTTGAAAACTGACCTACTTGCAACACTTGTTGTTATGGGGTGGGGGGTGTTTCTGTTTTCTCTTGACTGACTTCCTCAACCACTCAAGCAATTCATTTCAAAATATAACTTTGATGTCCAAACACTTTATACACTGCAACCATTATTTATTTAAGGCTCGCGTCCCAGGCGGTTGAACTTGAACACTGACATAGCCCTAAAGAGAAAAGCAAATATGTGTGTGTGCGTCAGAATTTGTATGTGTGGGGTAGAAAAATATTAGTCTGTGTAAAATGAAGGAATTCCTTTTCTTTTTCTGTCCAGGTTAAGACAGCGCAGAGGAAAAATAGCAAGGCGCTTTTTTTAACTGTTCACTGCCAGACAGGATTTGGGGTATTTTGGAAAAAACAGAATGAGAACTGCTGCTCTTATGTCTAAGGGGTGGCTTGATAAATGTTTTCCGACTGACAGGCAGACAAAAAATAGATAAATAGGGAAAGAGAGAAAAAAGTACACATAAATATATTGAGATATGACCACTCTATAAGCAAAAATGTCGTTTGGCTCAATGATTGGTTTCAATGTTGATACACTTGCGTGTTTCCTACAGGTAATTCCAGCTTCAGACACTTCATTGGTTTTGATAAGCTCCATCGACAAGAAGCTCACAGTTTTAGGGGCGCCATATATCCCTTTCACCTTTCAATTAAACAGTAACACCTGACTGTGGCTAAGCCACACAAAAAGCCCAGGTGCTGAACTTAGTTTTCATAGGCTGTTTTAAACAATGCAGGAGTTATCAATCAATCAATAGCTTAGGACCTCCAAAACGTAAAACAATTGTCCAAGTGAGACTTTTTACAATACCTCTATTCTTTATCAAGTCTAACCTAACCGTAACCCAGTCTAATGTTTGAGACGCATGCCCACAAGAAACAGAACTTTAATATACCTCACAATGCACACAACGTAAATGTGGTTGGTCGTTGTTCTGGCCACATGACACCCTCGTTAACGTAGGCCACAGAAACAAGAACTTTACATGATCTGCCCTATAGACCACAATGTCTGAAAGGAGAACTTGGCTTTTAGTGTCCATGCGTAAGGATTAGTCATAATCGAACATAGTGTAGGCAGACTGCACATTCGGAGCATTTAGCGGAACACTTTGCTTATTTTTAGGTTCCATTTGTTTTCTATTGTTTGGAACTTTAAAAAAAATATAGATGTAATGATAAATAAATAAATATTGAAGCTATTGTGACCTTGAAGTGCCTAACGTCTTGATATCAGGAAAGCTGAATTCTAATATCTGGTGTAGCGTCAAGTCTGTTTCTATACTTTAACTTTGCTGCAACATACGAGAATGTCTGCTTCTCACAAATCTTATTTATATATATAATCCTCAAAGTAAAAGGTCAAACAACCAGTAAATGGGAAGATCCCATGGTGCAGCACGGTGTGAATGGAAAATGGTGCATCCCAATCCGCACTATTTTCATTCACAAAATAGCATAGACATAAATAAATATAGACTGGAAAAAGGAAGTAACTTAATGTAACTTGAAAACATGTATATATATATCTACTATTGAATTCGGATTTCCAAATTTTGAAAAATTTAAAAATTGCATGATCTTCAGTCTTAGGGATTAAACACAATTTATAGACATAAAATAAAGTACACACAATTGCAATTGCCCTGCAAAATAGCGGCGTATGGTATGCCGCCGGTCGACTAGTCTTATATAATACAGACGTTACTTCAAAAAAAGATGATGGTAGAATACAAATTGTTTTTAAAAAGTTTTAAAATTGTGTAGTAATTTTCAGGAAGTTTCGACCAGAATTCATTTAATGGTTGATCTTTTATTGTCTAAATTTCAAAGTAAGTTAGAATTTCATCTCTGCCTGTGGTCCCTTCTGGGGCATATGCCACCAACCGGCTTCCTCCAGGCGTCTCGGTTCTGGGTGAGTCTCTCCTGGTGAAATGTATAGGACACGTCTTGCCCATCTGCTTTCAAATCATAACGCCATGTATTCCTGGGCCGTCCCCTCTTTGTCTTTCCTTTGGGGTTCCAAGTTAGGGCTAGCCTTGTTATGTTGGATCCAGGCATGCGAAGGATGTAACCTATCCATCTCCAGCGTCTCTGAATGATGTCTACTTCAATGGGCTGCTGATTTGTTCCTCATTCGAGATATTGCCTGGCCAGAGGATCATAAGAATCTTCGTCAGGCAGGTATTGATGAATACCTGTATTTTCACATGGTGGTGATGGTGGTTCTCCAGGTCTCTGTCCCATAAAGAAGTATTGCTTTAACAATGGTGTTAAAGAGCCTGATCTAGTTGGTGGTGCTAAATCAATGCAAAGTTCATAGTAATATTATCGAATTTATTTTGTTACCAATAATTGTTTGTAATTCTACACTTTCTCACAGATTAATAGTCGTCTAGGCCTACTAGTTAATAATTCCGGTAGTTTGTGGAACACCTAGTCAGGCCACACGAAAAACATTAAGGTTCCGTGGAACACAGTGTGTAAAAAAAACTGTTTTAAACTATGATAAAATGCAAATGGGGGTGGGGTTTACGCATCCGCATATTTATGATACACGGATCTGGAACTCATTAATCATTATGGTGAAAGGGAAGTAATCCATAAAAACACGGGAACTGTACAGATTAGTTTAAGGAAATAGTTTTAAAGACCATTTACTAACATGTTTTCATTAAAGTAATGGGTTGCTTCATTTTTACTTCTTTTATCAATAAGGGATTTTTTTTTTTACAATTGTCTTCATTAGCTTCCAAAGTTTGCTTGTAATGACGGACAATGCCTGGGTGGACAAGGATGGATATGGATCTCGAGATCGGCTAAAACAAATTTCCGACAAATTTGACAATTAAAGTATATATTAGCGAAAAATAAATACTAGTTGAAAATTCACATGGTGAAAACTATGCAAATTCAAAATACCGCGTCCTTGAGATCATGTTCATTGTAAGCTAGCAGGGCGCAAGCATCGGCATAGAGAAGCTCCACTATGGCCATCTTCTTTGTTTTTGTATGTCGAAAGTCTTGGTGAGGTTCACAAAGCCAGCGTATAAGTTTAGGTTCTGCTCTTTGTATTTTTCTTGCAATTGTCGCAGAACAAATATCATTTCATGTGTATCTCTACCGGCTCTGAAACCAGATAAAGAGTGGGTAAGTCGGTAGGACAACACTCGAGCAAAGATCTTTCCTACTACTCTCAGAAGTCTAATGCCTCGATAGTTGGAGCAGTTAGACTTGTCACCCTTTTTGTATAGGGAAATGATTATGAAATCTCGAAGTTCAGGTGGGACCACGCACTTCTACCAGTATAGAGCGAACAAGTCTGTTAGCCTCTTGGTTAGGGCGACACCACCCATTTTAAATATTTCAGCCGGAAGTCCATCACAGCCAGGTGCCTTGTGTTTTTTTGAGTTTATATATTGCTGTCTCATATTTCCTCAAATGTCGGTCTGTCGTCGAGTTCCTATCTCATAATTTTCTGAGGGACACTAGCAGCGTAAGTTTGGTCATAGGCATATCGAAGCGACTCATAGAAAGAGCGTGTGCCACCAGAATCAGAATTATTATGTTAGAAAGGAACAAGTATTCCTTCTCTGGCGCAGCCAGGGTCGAGTTTCGTTAAAAGGAAACAACATTCATCGTAGTCCCTTTATCAGTTTCCACTGAGTTTCTGTTGTTGCTGTTGTTAATATGCTTATTAATAAAAGTATAAATAAATGAACAACAAGGCCGATATACAAAATACACACAGGCTTTAATACGCCATAATAGATAACGAACTAGCAAGACATTCTTCCGATTCCGCTAAGGAGACTTACTTTTACATAGCATTACATCATATATCAACAGCTGTTACGTGCTCAAGCTTGAGGCAATAGTAACATTTACAGCTCTTATAGCAGACGTTAACATATAACAAAAGTACGCAGAAAGAAATAATAGTCTTTTGATTATAAAATATCGATTTTGGGTTAGGTGTGTGATTCCTTTTTAATGTTATTTAATCGCAAATCGATATTTCTGTAGGCCTAGTTCGGTCTTTCCCAAATTGTGATACTGGCAGTGGCGTAGCATCCATGGCGCGAAGGGGTTCAATGAACCCGGGCCCACGACCATTTAGGGGCCCACACCCGATGGTGTAACAACCAAGGGGGTATAGCCGGATTTACCTCAATACAAAATAAGCTCTAGCTTAGGGCCTTTCAGACATATATAGTAGTTACATACACTATCTAGACTTAGATGGGGCCCCATATCTCAAATAACTGAAGGCCTATTGAACTCTAAAAATACGTCAATGGATTGTATGTAGGAGTTTATATCGCTTAGTCCCATGACTAATGACCAATTGTGGCCTTTCCTACATTTCAATTTTGTTTAAAAAAAGGTTAAAAAATAAACTTTTCTTAAAATATCCTAAACGTAATATCAAACTATAGGCCCTATATTAAAATCAAAACATTAACCCATGTTTATACATAGAGTAACAATTGAAAAGAGTTCTGAACCCAAATATTATTTTCCTAGTCACCTTTTTCCAACCTTTACTCATACTGATATTTTGCTATTGACATATTGTATAAAAACTTTGAGACTATAACTGACTATATATACTTATATCTAATTGGTCCACTTAAGTTTTCCTCCCTCTATAGAATTTTTTGTTTAGATCTTTGAATTATAGTTCTATAACAAAACAAAGTAACAAACATGCCTATTGAATAAAATGTACCACTTACAAATACGCTTTAAAAAAAATGTATTTTTCGAATATTTATTTTTTCTGCGTGATCCTCAAAGTCTTAATCTAAATATGTGGGGTATCTTATCCAGGGCCGGTCCTACAGATTGGTCCTACAGATTGGTCCTACAGATTGGTCCTACAGATTGGTCCTACAGATTGCGAAACGGATTGCGCGGGGCAATAAATAAATACGCCTTCGCGATTTGTATATACTTTACTAAGTACAAAATCACGGTCAAATTCACTTTACGAACCATTTACAATAGAAGTGGTTTTCTGATTGCAAAATGGCCGATAAACATTCAAATCTTCCTTTTAGATAGAATATCGACTAACTTAATACTGGTTTCGATTTTTTTAAGAGGTGGAGATACATAGATTTAGTGATATATTTATATACCACTGACTATTAAAGTAAATTAAGTATTGATATTTTATTTTTTTATAAATGAAAGTTGACAATGCCGGTTTTTTTTTATTGTGAGTAGGATTGGCGTTTTCCATACTGAATGACATCCCAAAATGACAATTATGTCTATTTTTCAGGACATTTTTCTGAATTCTCAGGATATTTTAATATAATTTCAGATGTTTATTACTTATTTCCTCAGAAAAATCAGTGTGTTGCGGAAATCCTGTATAAGTTAAAGTGGTTTTAATTTAATAATTTACAACTAGAATTAGCCCGAGACCTATAAAAGTGCGAGACCCACTGCAGCCTCATAGGTTGCAGTGCCCTAAGGCCGGCCCTGATCTTATCTTTTCAAGGATCAAATCGGCTGTATTTCCATTGTAGTAAGGGCCTGTAAATTCAAAAGAATATTTTTCAAGTAAAACAATATTCAAAAGGTAATTTTTAAAAAATAGGTTAATAATGAGCTGTAGATGTTAGGAGAATACGTTTCTGCAGTGATGAAAGCAAGAAAACGCTTTTGGAGGGGTGTACAGAGCTCGTCCAGATAACTTAGCTGTCAAGAAAAAGATTTAAAAATGGCTGTTGTTATTTTTTATTTTACGAATAATTTATTTTCTGCGGAAATCATCAAAGTCTTAATCTAATTATGTGTATCTTATGGGTATCTTATCTTTTCAAGGAATAATCAGTTGTATTTGCAATGTAGTAAGGGCCTTTATATTTATATTAGAATATTTTTCAAGTAAAAAAAATAGTTCAAAAGGTCATTTTTCAATAGGATGAATACTGAGGAGTACATGTCATGGGAATTAAATTTCTGCAGTGAAAAATGCAAGAAGATGCTTTTGGCGTCGGGGCTTCGCCCCAGACCCCACTGAGAAAGCTTACAGCGCTCTCCCAGACCCACTAGCTGTGAAGAGAAAGGCCTCAACATGGCTGTTTTTATGTGTATGTGTTTGTTTTTTTCGCCGATGGTTTAGAAACAATGCTTATTTTTTAATTCTAATATATATGCTGTACGCGCATTTACACTTAGGGTTAGGGTTTACTGCGCATTAGGGTTAGAACCCCCCCCCTCCAAAGGTCTGGATCCGCTAGTACCTTCAGGCTTGCGCATTATATTCACTGTGCTAAATGGTACTTTAACATGATCTTTAATTGGTTCGGTCAGCTGTATTAATGAACTTGCATTGGAATGTCTTTTAACTATTGGATTTCTTTGTCACACAAAAATATTTGTCCTATGGGGGGAGGAGGGAGGGGCCCATCAACATATTCTTGAACCCGGGCCCACGGGTACCTTGCTACGCCACTGGATACTGGTACCCCAAGGTATACAAGAAGAGTTTAAGGAGGGTACTCGTTGCATCACCTTAACTATGGTAGCTTTTTGAAGACCCATTTAACTACATTAAAAACCGCTCGACTTTGTTTCGTACATATGTGACATAATTGGAGGTAGTTAGTTAATCGCAGTTGTTTACAATAGTGCAATATAGAAATGGTTAGAATTCGCTTCAGACTAATTCTTAAGCAATATAAAAAAAAAGAATAATTTTTTTAAATAAAAGCGTTTTTTAAGGGAAAGAAAAGAAAATTACTGCTATTTTTCCTTAAAAAATATTCCGCTATATAAAACAAAATTAAATAATTTGTACTAAAAGATTACTAGTTGTTTAATTTTTGGATTGATTCGTATATCGCCATCGATTATTAATAATTATGCAAAAGTTTAACTTGATCCGACAAAGGGAAGAGAGAGAAAAGCTTGTCAAAAATTATTAAGGTATAAAATCAATATATACATCCACATCTCTCATTAAGTAGCATTTATTCCACTTATTTTGATATCAAACAAAATAATTAATCACCAGCAATTAATTAACTAAATGGCAATTTATTTTTGGATTGATTCAGGTCTTGTCAGCTTCAATGAATAACTGTGCAAAGTTTTGTTGGATCCGAGAATGGGGAATGGGAGAACAAACATGTTCAAAATGTTAACCAGACAGACAGACAGACAGATAGACAGACAGACAGACAGATAGATACACAGACAGAAAGAGTGAGTTGATATTAGCTTTGTAAAAATATAGATTTAAGGCGTGTACTTCAACGGGAAAAGTTCGTGCATCTTGCCTTTTCCAACTTCATATTGGTGTAAAGCTGTTGTTGTTTTTTTTCATCATTTGTAAATATTGAGTAAAAAAAGGAACAGACTATTGGAAGAATCTCAGACTAACATTAAAAAAAAACAACAATAGGGAAATAAATTAAGAAGATCTGTCATTTCAGCACAAACAATGACATTCTTTTCATTGATCATAGAAAATGCTCTTTATAATATAACTTTTTTTATCATTTTCTGCATGTACCCTGGAAAAAAAATTGATTTTGATTCTTATTAAAATAAATCCATTTGGGGGTTAGGGGAGGGCGAGAGGAGTCTCTCGATTCGAAAATTAAACAAGGGGTACACACAGGGGCTGACTGGCTAAATGGACATTCGGGCAAATGCCTTTTAGGCCGGTAGTGCCGCCGAAAGAGCCACATAGATGCCACTATGCCTTTAATTGTCAAAGGTTCTATAATATTCTCTTATAAAAAGCGGCCTTCTGATCATCGTGTTAAAAGAAATCTCTCTACAGTGTATTACTAATTTGATGTAACAAATTTTCTAAAATAATGTAATAGCCTACATCTGTAGACAGTGCTACACGTAGGCTTCACCCCTATTATGGCCTACACACTAAGCGATTAAAAAGCTACAATAAGACCAATATTTCTCATAAAAATATAGAGCTCACTGTATGCATATGTACATGATGATTTTAAGGACAGGTCTATAATTGAATGCCTATCATATGATATGCAGTTTATCGGCCTGGTTGTATAGGAATGCCCGTGCCAATTTTGACACCTATTCCGCCTCTGGGTACACATATGTCAAAAATTGGGGAAACACTGGCTTAGTTCATAAGTTTTATGGGAGAGGCAATGTTGCAGTTCCATACACCTTTGTAACGGTGGCATGACAAATATCAATTGTACAGTTAATATTGATCGGAAGATTGGTTGCGTGTGTTTCGTAAACTGCCTAGCACTCTTGAGTTCGTATCAACAGACGTACAGACTGTGCGTTTATCGATATTACACTATAGTCTCCCTCTGGTCTCATGTTGTTCACTAGCTGTCACCAAAGTGCGTCTCTACTAAAAAAAAAAAGCAAAAGAAAAGTTGTTTTTCATGTATTTCAAAAATTACTTTATGTGCTTGTTATTTATAAAATAAGAAATCTGTAGATAATGAGAATCTATTCCGACTAATTGATCTAAAGATTACTTTTTAGTTCAGAACAGTATAGTATATGCGTGACTATCATTTAAAACAAGACATGGTTTTATTAATTATTGCTAATTTCATCATGATTCCTCATATTTACATATTTCAAGGACTGTGGTGCTACTAATATAGTTGTTCTAATCATGGATAACCAAAATTAAACTGTGAGTATCGAAAACAAAATATTGTATTGTACATTTTAATATATATTTAAAATACATTATAGCTCATGTAAACAAAACAAAATGTCTTTCGAGTAGTTCATCTAAACACAAAACAGAATCAAGTATCGTTGGTAAAGTTTTTTAACACTTAATTGACGAGTAAGTTCTCTTTAACTGTTGGTTTTCTTATAATACCCGTAAACTCAAAAAAAACAGGAACAAAATAGAGCCGTAAGATTTATAACTAACAAATATTCACATTTGTAAAACCACGAAATTTAGAGACACTTCAGGACATAAGAATAAAAAGTAGATAAGTAATAATACACAATACACATGTAATTAGGAAAACAAAACTTATGTAATAATCATAAAGTCACAGAGGCCCATTTCTTATTGAATATCTTAGGACAAATTCCTACAAAAGCTCCTTCTTCCCTAGTGCCACTAGAGCATGGAATGGGTTGCCTGAATCAGTCGGGAAAAAAAATTAAAATGCATGACTAGATTAAAAAATGCTTTGGACCTAAATATCATCTCTTTTGAAGTAACGTCATATAACGTATACGTTGAAAAACATGTAATCGTAAATAATAATTATTCTATGTAAAGAAACTCTCCATATGTAGATCTTACATGGGTATTCACATAGATTTTATAACATTGGTTTGGGTTAGACACCATTTATTAGTAACATCTTGTGCTCTTCATTTGTAATAAATACAGAGGTGGTGGTGTACCCTTACACATTTTCAATTTTGAGTTATTGATCCACATAAAAAATTAATAAGCTTCACTGCACACGTCCTTATTTTTTTTTTCTTCTTTGCATTTAAAATAATACATTCATTTTTCCGTTTTTTTTTTATATTTTCTAGGAATTACCAAAAGGGTATAAATGCTAATAATAGATAAAGAGTTTTAAGATTGTTTTCTTTTAGCTAGAAAATTTAAAAATCTAAAATAAACTTTAAGAAATATAAATTATTTTAAAAAATCGTATGTAAATAAATAGCTATCATATTTACAAAAAAAATATTTTTTAATTTTGTATTTAATGTACAAAAGTTGTTTTATATACCAATTTTTAAACAGCAGTTAATGTTTATAGCGAATTGCATTGCTCAATATTCCATACCCAGGCAGCCATTGTATTTTTAACATCATAAGTCCTAAAAATGAATTGTTCTCATCTCTGTTTAAAATTCAATATGAAAATTCTAGCTGGCGATGCTAACGATTCAAGAACTAATGCTTCTCATCTTCGAGAAGAATTGGGCGACTGTGAAAATGACGAAATTTTACAAACCCGTAGCAGAAACACAGAAGACGTGGTCCGTGGACAGACTGTTATAATGGCTGCTGAAGCGCCATCTTTTCAACCCATCGCCACTGCCAGGCCTTTTGTTTTAGATCGTTACATGAATATTAAAATTCGAAGATGAAAATTATATAGGTAAAAAGAATCTCCATTTGTTTATTTTTTAGACAATTGTAAATTATAAAACAATATTATTTAGACTGTGCTAATTAAATAATTGTACTTAATACCTGTTTTTTTTGGACCATTATAAATTTTAAAAATAATTTTATTTAGACTTTGCTGTGTAGTTCGTAGTACCAAATATGTAAGCCAGTAAAAAATTATTAAATAATATTATTTAGACTATGGTGTGTATAATTTATAGTGCCTAATATTTTAGGCCATTATAAATTATACAATGATATTAGACTATGTGTGCTCAATTTATGGTAACTAATATTTTAGGCTTTAGGCCATTATAACTTATAAAATAATATTAGACTATGAGTGGTCAATTTATGGTAACTAATATTTTAGGCTTTAGGCCATTATAACTTATAAAATAATATTAGACTATGAGTGGTCAATTTATGGTAACTAATATTCTAGGTTATTATACATTATAAAATAATACTAGACTATGCTGTGCTCAATTCATAGCACATAATTTTATTAGGCCATTATAAATAATATTATTTAGATTATGTTGTTCGTAGTAGGGCCTACCTGATATTTTTGACATTATAAATTATAAAATAATATTATTTTGACTATGCGCTGTTTAATTTATTGTATTATTTGTTCAAATGTACAGGGTGAACTATGGTTGTGAGCAGAAATGTCAAGCTGTCTAGTTCTTTTTGCCTTCAACCTTCACGAACGGAAATGTTTTTCTTATTAAACGTATATTCATTTGTTGAACTGTACCGTGATAGTTTGATTTGTTTGCATTTGTATTTAAATCAGATTTTAATGTACAACTATCTGGTTGTAATGCTGTTGCTTTAGATTTATTTCAGTAGCTGATATGTGCATGGGAATGATATGAGCTCAGATAAAAGAAATAATGTCTGATATTGTCTAAATAATTATATAATTTTGTGTGTTTTAAAACGTGCAAATGTTTTGTTTGTTTGTTTTACATGTTTCGGATGTTCCTTCAGAATTGAAGATAGTTACTTCCTAGTCCAAACCTCCCGCAGGACGACGGGGGATGGGAGCGGGCAGGGTTTGAACCCGGGACCATCGATAAATCCAAACAACAGTCCAGCGTGCAAACCGCCCGACCAGGACTAGGACTATACAACTAAAAAAAGAATATGCAATGTATGTCTATCACAGCTATTTGTTTGTTATAATCGCCAATAAAAATTGTAATATAATACTTATATTTATTTTTATTTTATATTGATATTTCAATATTTGTTACTTTTTGCTCTGTTTTTTTTTTTTTTTTTTTTTTTTGTTTTATTCTTTCAATTTTTTTTTCTATACCCGAAACTGCTAAGTAAAATCTAAATGATAGATTATTCAAAAAATAGATTTTTCTCTACCTGTCTATTTGGGTACCATCAATACAGGTATACGGTACGGTTGGTGTAAATAATAATTTTACTGCATTAACTTTTAGTGAGGTACATTAATAATGTAAGTATAACTAAAATTGCATTTGAACTTCTAAGATTACATATATTTGTTTTGTTCATTATTTGTATGAGTACTGCTGTCCATTCTTCAGCTTGGAAATCTGTTCAAGATCAAATGTTCTGTTGCATACAAGGGTTAGGCTAATTTGTCGTTTGTTTTACTTTTAGCGAGAGTTGTTCTTGTTTGCATTGTGCATAGTTTTTGCTTGGCTTGCGGTAAAACCTTTTCTTTACAATGGCTATAACAAGCTGTAAAGAGCGATATAAGTAAATACTTACATTTACTTAAAAAGTAAATCTCTCTATAGAGGCTTTTGATGATGTGTTTATGTGCCATTAGACTTTTAGTAGCTTTTTATATGAATAAATTATTTTACCTGGCCTTTTATATATTTTTTGTGATTTTCACCTACGTACAAGATTTTTTAAACGGTTATTAAACGTTATTATGTGTTGCATCAGCATCAGATACAAATGCTACCACTAATACAAACCCAAACTCAAGCATCAGATACAAATGCTACCA
>JADKLZ010005465.1:18454797-18468542 GCA_021533235.1 Biomphalaria straminea
GCCGTTACCACTTAGCCGGCTTTAACAATGTCCTGCCGTTACCACTTTGATGACAATAACATTGAACTGCCCCCCCCCCCAACACTTTAGCTGCACTTGTCACTAAGCTAACATTAATAATTAGCTCCATTTAACATGCAGCTAACCTTAGCCGGTAGCTGCCCCTAACACTTTGCTACCTTTAACTAACAACTGCCCACGACAATCATCTGCCCGGTATACTTTGTAGATAACACTTAACCTTCATATTAAGCTAGGTTTTATTAATTTAAACAAAAAACATTATTATGTTGTTTTTTTCTATGAGGAAGAACTCTTAACTATATTTTGTTTTTCTTTTTTTTTTTTTTTTCAAATTTTAATAACTTCTTTCTCTTTTTTTTGTCTGTCCCTAGAAAGAATTCTTTTTCCATTTTGTGGCGAGCAGGATTTTTGTGGACAAAGAAACTCTTGGTTGATGTCCACGTTGTGTTCCAAGCTCAAGAAGGTAGGTAACTACTTCTCTACACAAAGTATAAAGGGGGGTAATTCAGATTACTCCACCACATCGGTTAAGTACAATTTCTTTCCCTTATTTGATAAAAACAAGATATTTAGTTACCAATAATTAATTTACTAAGTGAGTGATTTTTATGCTAATTCTTTTTTTTTTTGGTCAGGTACAAGAAACAATTGTGCAAAGTTTCAACTTGATCCGAGATTGTGTGTTGGAGAAATAACGTGTGCAAACTTTTAACCGGACAGACAAACAGACAGACAGATATATATATATATATAAAAAAGTGAGAGACCTGAATTCGAGCTCGAAGGCTAATGCCTTACTTTTTTTTTATCTAAACCCATTTAAAAAGTGACCACCCAGTGACCAATTCTTTCTCCCTCCTACCACTTTCCAACTCCAGACAAGTGATAGGAACATAGCGTATTGGGAAAGCTAAAAGCATGAAATTGCTCTAAACAAAAACAATTAGTAAAAATAGTTATATTCGCCCAGTTTTATTATTGATAAATAAAAAAGTAAAGTTCCCCTTTCAGACCTTGTGGTCTATAGGGCAGATGATGTAAAGGTCATCTGATTCTGTGGCCTACGGTTAAGGAGGGTGTCATGTGACCAGCGCAACGACCAACCGCCTTTACTTTTCCCCAACTAATGTCAGGTACCCATTAGAGATGGGTAAAGAGGCGCCCAAGGATCCCGAAATAAAAATCCCAGTCTTCACCAGGATTCGAACCCGGTACCCCCGCTCAGAAGCCAACCCCTTAACTGCTCAGCCACCGCGCCTCCTTTATTATCGATAGTTTAGATATATTACAAATTTAGTTGCATGACTGATCCAAACTAATTGATACATGTACACTCTAGATTTTTTATTGTTGTTGTTTTTTTTTTTAATATTTTTGTATTTTGTAAGTTCTTATTTTTAACTTACATTGCATTATGTGTCTCCGAAAAGATAATTGCTTTGATTATTATTCTTAATATATTCTTTTGTTATTTGTTTGTTTTGTAAATATATTTGTAAGTATTCTTCATAGAAAAAAGAAAACCTCCGCTTTGTGCGTTGCTTATGCTTCATCAGTCAGCAGTAGAGCCCCTTAGAAGAATATGGAACTCTTTCCTAGAGATCCTTCAAATGAGTTGGTTCCATATCAAGTGCATATTATTCGTTTGGAAATATCCAGCTATGTTACAGTTAGCTCCAAACCTAGTGCACAGTATTCCTGTCGTGAGAGGCATCACGAGACGTTGGCTACCCATGACGCCTTTAACTAAACCCCCCGGAATTTGCACTTTTAAAAAGAAACTTCGTTGGTTCTACAGAGCTGCTTGGTGATACGTTAGTCCGGATATGGGCATCCATCGATTCTACGGACAGTAAGGGTTCATTATTTTATTTCCGATATTATTTTTTTTTTTTGCAATACCTCTAATTCAAGTCAGAAATTCATGGAATTCAAACCTGGAACCTTGACTTTGATCACAGATGAGTCACAGGTTTTGATTTCGTCTTGAGACGGGGCAGAGTCTAGTGTGGTTAATCAAGCCAGTTCTGGAGCGCCAGAGTTTTCCATTGTTTGTGCATGTATATGTAACTGTTTTAGGATTAGCTGATTGGGCAGCTTTCTTTTTCTTTCTCTTGACTGATGCAGCTCCTTTTCTTTTTCTCTCAGCGAGGTTGGTTCCAGCATGCACAGTATGTCTCCATGTTATCTGGTCTTGGCCTAGGCGGCCAATATAAACGCTACAAAGACACCCTCAAGAGCTCCCTCAAGGAATGCGGTATCGACATTCACGGCTGGGAAGCACTAGCTCTAGATCGCTCCGCATGGCGAGAAGCTGTGAGTCTCGGAGTCTCAAGATTTGAAGCAAGAGGAGTGGCCAGTGCAATAGAGCGCCGAACCAACAGAAAGCAGAGAGAAGAAGCAGGCCCATCTGCAGCTGACAAAACCCACCCATGTCACATATGCGGCCGGCTTTTTAAAGCGAGGATTGGACTTTACAGCCATCTTCGAGTCCATAGGAAATGAGAAATGTGCTCATCTTCGAACACGAAGGAGGAGCTATATGATATATCTGGTCTTGGGATATCTCCTCTCACATACTTAGGTTTGTTGCCTGTGGTTCTCGTGTCTCTTTTGCTGACGTCTCTTTAGGTTACTCATTGGCTGTCTCTCTGCAAGCTCAGCACATAGGGAGTCTTTGTGGATTCTTCCATCTATCATGCGGGTGACATGTCTGAGTAGCTTTCGCTGTGTCAGTAGAAGAGCATAGATACAGTGCTTATGGTCAGTTTCAAAACGTTCTCCCTCCAGGAGACGCACATTATTTATCGCAGGCGGCGTAGCCTCGTAGGTGAACGTTTTTTTAACCAATGCTCTTGATACATGTATGTTGTCCAACTTTCACTGCCCTAAAGAAGCGTGCTCACAATACAAGCTTTGTAGACTAGAATATTGGTTACCGTTGTCAATTTGGCATTCTTTAAAGAGTTCTTGGTGCAGAAGCTTTAGTGTTAATGTTGTTGTTTTTTTTCAGTATTTCTTTTTCAGTGATCCAAGAGTTGGATAAATTAATGTTCCTATTTTTTTTAATAATTCATTAATAAGAGAAAAAAAAACTTTTGCTTTGTACGTAGTAAAAAGGAGGTATTGTCCTTTTTTTTTAAATTTTATTTTAAATATTTTTTTTCTTGCTTTGTTTCCAGACCTGGTTGAAGTATGTGGTAAATACAAGGTGCTACCAAAAGTGGAACCTTTTTCCTTACACCCGGAGGGTTTGCCCTACGATGAGGATTTGCAGGTACTTCTATTAGTAGCATGTATGGTAACAGGGGCGTAGCTAGAAATTTTCCATCGTCTGGGGCCCCGGGGGAACTGACCATTTTGGAGGCCCTACATTTTGCGTAATACTTAATTTCTAATGTAAAAAAACGCTCATTTGGGGGCCCCCGTCAAGTGGGGGCCCGGGGGATATTTAAATTCTCCTCCCCCTCCCTAGCTACGCCACTGTATGGTAAGACTGAATCGATTGGTTGTTTTTTTTTAGGTATAAAAGGGTTAATTAATGTGTTTATATATTCCCAAGGTATAATTGTGAAGAGCAATGTATCTTCTGAATGTTTTCATTACGTTGTATGTCAAGGGGAGTTGTTTATTTTCTGGTACTTGAAGAAGACTTGTGTTGTTTTTTTGTTTTGTTTTTTGTTGTTTTTTTGTTGTTGTTGTTGTTGTTTTCTTTTTGATTTTATGCTGAGGTTTTTTTCTAAATGTCCTTTTTTAGCTGAAGTATTTATTGTTGTTTTTTTTTTTTTGTGTTTTGATTTTTGGGGGGGATTTATTTAGTGGTATCGTTATGTGTAAATTAGTACATATTATTGATCTGCAGTGGTTGAATTTTTCTAGTTATTTAATGTAGCCCTATTGACCCATGTATAGATACTGACGTCTAATGACTGATTTATTGAGTGCCCCAAAATTTTGAAGACACGGACTATCAATAGAGAAAAAAAAATCAGTTACAGCTAGTATAATGATCATTGACAGCGCATTATTATTATTATTGTTATCGTTATTATAAATTGCTTTTGTATAGTTCAAATGTCATGCCTATGGCAAGCTCAGAATGCTAAGGTCCAATGTCTTTCCATGACTTTTTCATCGAATGTTAGAGAGACAGACGGCGTGCTTGCGTCTTGTCCCTCATGGTTGGACGACGTAGATAATTATATATATACAGATATTGTCTGCTAACAAGTGTCTTAGTGAATTTTAATGTTAGTCGTTTTACAAGACACAAGACGCACGCACAAGAACCCAAAGTAAAATCTAGAGAATTGTGTAAAAATAAAGGTGTTACAAGAGGCAGTTGCTATGTGTTTTGTAGTTGTTATGTGTTTTGTAGTTGTTATGTGTTTTGTAGTTGTTGTCTGGTTTATTTTTCGTACTAGATCATTATATCCAGTGATTCCTGGCCACCAATAGAAATCCTTTTCTTTAGTCAACAGTGTCATGAGCCTTCGGCCCGAGTGGTTTTAGACACTATACAAACCACCAGAGCGTAGTGATCTCTTTGTTTAAACGTATCTGATTGGTCTATTCCAGCGTGGAGCCGAAGTGTTCCGCAACCCTCCGCGCGTTTCTTGGGCAGCGCAAGAAGACAAGCTCTACAGTCTGCTGATCTACGATGTGGGTTACTTCCGAATACGCGGATGGTGGAACAACATTAAGAAAGACAAAAATGGCCATTTAAAAGGAGAGGCAGGTCTAATATTCATTCTATTATATTAGCACTTATAAACTAACAAAAACTTATTTCGTTGCACATATCTGCATATGTCAAGGTCGTTATATTAAAGGATTTGGTTTATACTTTATAGCCACGAAAGTCAAGGGATAAATGAGAGATGAGAGTTGGCAACTAAATAATAATTGTTGGCTTGTTGTACACTTATTCTAAAGGCTAAAGAACTTTAATTTTAACTTTAAATTTAATTTTACAGTACTAAAAAGTGCACACAGTTTGCACCTTGTAGGATGGATGCCTGGGTTTGCTACCCTGCCTCATCGTTGCGCCCGGGTGGAAACGGTCGTAGAAGGGGACGACTAGGCCAAATTGGCAGCGAAACAAGGCTCCCGTGGGAGTGCCTAAGGGGGGTGCGAGAGTACCACCATTGCACTGGCGGGGGGTGTGAAAAAGCTCCCGCAGCGATCTGTCAACATCCAGGCGCCGTTCCTCAAGGGGCCGTTTCATAAATGGCGCGTCTCTAGCCCGCAAGTCCGGAGTGTCCGTGTCCATTGGAAGTGAACGCATAAGCAAACTCTAAGTTTGACCCCGAGTCTCAAACCCCCCCCCCAAGTCAAACAAGGCTGCGTGAAGGAGGAACTCGCCCTCCACTTCAGGCTGGTGAAAGGGAGCTTTTGTTCGCTTCTGTGCTCCAAATGCGACGCACAACACCAGTAGACAATTCAAGATGGATGGATGTCTGGTCGTGTGGTCTCGGGTTTGAATCCTTCCTGCCTCCCCCCCCCTCCCCGTCGTCCTGCTGGAGGATTGGGTTCGAAATCCATTATCTTACATTCTAATGGAGCATCCAAAACAAAAAGCAAGCATGTAAAACTGTTTTGTTCAAATTGCATAGCTTATCAACACTTTCAGTTTCCTGCAAACCGGATACACCAGATAGCTAAAAAGTGTTATTGCTCGGTGTTAGATAATACTAGGATATGAATAACCTTTTAGGGATAAGTAATTTCTTGTGTATTCTTATTGCTGTTGTTGAGGTCATCGGAAGTCATCGCTACTCTTCGTTGGTGTCTGGAGTCGAGTTGTTGACATCTAATCCAACCTACCCGAAACGTATCACCATTGTGGTTTGACCTGCGAACGACCTACCCAAAACGTATCACCATTGTGGTTTGACCTGCGAACGACCTACCCCAAACGTATCACCATTGTGGTTTGACCTGCGAACGACCTACCCAAAACGTATCACCATTGTGGTTTGACCTGCGAACGACCTACCCCAAACGAAACACCATTGTGGTTTGACCTGCGAACGACCTACCCAAAACGTATCACCATTGTGGTTTGACCTGCGAACGAGGTGCGGTGGCTGAGTGGTAAAGAACTTTCGAATCGGGGGTCCCGGCTTCGAATCCTGGTGATTAGAATGAAATGTGTGCTCCTCTGAGTCCGCCCAGCTCTTATGGGTGCCTGTCATTAGTTGGGGAAAATTAATATCAGTTGGTCATTGTGTTAGCCAAATGACACTCTCATCAACTGTGAGCCCTAGAAACAGATGACCTTTACATCATCCGCCCTAGAGATCGTAAAGGTTGGAAAGAGAACACTACTTTTGTTTTTATTCTAGCGAAGCCGAACAAAATATGTAGCTGATATTGTAAGACACGGCTCGTTTTTTCAAATTAGAACGTTTACAGTATGATTGTGGTGCAAAAGCAGAGGCTAATACCTTTTGCTGCATCTCAGATCTTAAGACGTTCTTTTTCGCTCTCTTCTGACACCCTGTGATATAGACGGTTGTTGAATTAAGGCACCAAAACCGCTGGTTGACAACTAAACAGCTGTAGGCGTATTATATCTTAACTTTAAAAAATTTGAAATAACTTGAATAAATTCGTTGAGAACAAAACTAATTATAACTTTTATTACAATTCAGCTTGAGATAAAATGAAATAAAGTTAACTTTGAATACAATATGGTATGTTGAACAAAATCTAACCAATTACAAAAATACGCCTTTTCACTCTGACTTTTTGGAGTCGTCTGGCCAACCCAAGAGTAGCAAAACAAAGCTCCCGTGAGAGTGCCTAAGAGCGCTCGAGAGTGAGCTCATTGCATTGGCGAGGATGTAACAAAGCTCCTACAGCGATCTTTCAATATCCAGGCGCGTCCCTCAAGGGTCCGTTGCATAAATGGCGTGGCCGCCACGGGTCTGCCTGGTATAGTATATGAAAACGACGGGGGAAACCAGTGGGGCAGCCTTCGGCCGCGACTCTAGCCCGCGAGTCCGGAGTGTCCGTGCCCGTTGGAAGTGAACGCAGCCAAAACTCTTAAGTTTTAACCCCGAATCATCACCCCCGTCGGACAGGGCGGCGGGTTGGTGGAACCCGCAATCGCCCATTCAGGCTTGTCAAAGGGAGCTTTTGTTCGCTTTTGCTGGCCTTGGTGTTCCAAGTACGATGTACAACACCAGTAGACTCCTTAAGATGGCCAACCAACCCAAGGCAGCTTAAGAAAATGCAGATTATCTTGAATCATTCACACTGCATAGTCATCAGCCAATCGCAAACATCTTCTCTCACACACACTCCATAACAAGGGAATCATAAAAACACTTGGGCATTGTGCTGACAACCTTATGTCATCGTAAAATCTATAAGCCTTAGAGAGTGGTCAATAATTTTAACTATTTCCCGACTCCTCATTCACCACTTGTACCTTTGTATCTCAAATGCAATTTTGTAATTTACAAAGAAAAATCCCTGCTTAACGGTCCATGGTGATTATTATTAAAAGTCCATCTCTTTATAAAACAAGGTAATCTTAATCAAGGTGTCCACTTTTGGCCAAACGACCATTCGACTTAACTTTCTCGAACTAATGTCAGACTGTGGACACTTTCGGACGTCTTAGAGATCCCAAATCTCGAATCCCACATTCGTTATTGGTAATTAAACTCGCGACCTCTCAGTTAGAAATCAGAGTGCTCAACCACTCGGCCATAACGCCCCTCACTTACTCACAATTAATATGAACCATGGACTTCTCACTACAGGTTGTCTTCGGGTACTCACCCCCTGCCAACCCCAGTGACAACGTCAACCCGACCCTCATACTTGTGCTGGAGCAGGAAGGTCGGAGCACGCCACATCTGGACAGTATACAGTATTGCGTCACACACAGAGCCATTTACCAGAACACAGCCAATGAGTGCTTTAGGAGTGTGCAGGGGGAATTTGTCGATGGTAGTAAATATAGTGAGTACGTCATGTGACCGCTCTGCTCTCCTCAACCAACGACGGAATTAAAACATTTCTTTTCATTCCCGAAAACAATTTTAGAAGAATTAACAAATTTTATCAATTAAACAATTAGAGAATTTGTGTGGAAACACAAACTCAAAATTGGCCCTCGAAGTGGTCCACCCAGGCAGGCTTAAATAGTTTCAGAAAAAAAAAATCTTAATGAAATTATATCAGAGTTAAATGGTTGATAAGTATGAAGAAAGAAGGTTGACAGATCTTATGTACTGCCCCAGCAGATCAAAAGATAGGTGAAAGTTAATAGTGTTAATATATTTTTGTAACAAGTAGGAAGAAAGAAAACTTGTAAGAAAATGCAGTGAATAACATTATTAATTATCTTAAATTACGCCCAACGTATAAAGCAAACTAAATATATTTTTTCTCTTTAAAAATTAATAAACATTGTTTGTGTGTAAATATAGTACTTTGTATAACATAAGTTACATAAGTTGACAATTAAAATATGAAAATAATAATGTTTGACGATAAAATCTACAACCGTTTGCATATTGTGTTAAATATATGGTAAATGATCGTCTCCCCTATAAGGAGCACACAGAATTTGTTACTAAGATAGTTAATTATTTGAATGGGATTAAAGTAAAAATTGTTACAAAATACATTTCATAACATTATTAATTATCTTAAATTAGGTCTACTTTGTAATATGGTTTTTCTCTTTAAAAAACTGCTTACATAAGAGATTTTTTCAAATTCGATTTTGAGCTTTTAGAAAAGAAATAAGTAGCCGTTGCATCAGAACTTTGAATGATCTAAATTATTGTGATGTCCGATTTTCATTTTCTCTTCTAGTTTCTGAGATCTAAACGGGACCGACGGTCAGACGGACAGAATTTCCACACAAAACTAATAGCGTCTTTTCCCCTTTCGAGGGCCGCTAAAAATAACCTTATAATATGGCAATGAAAACTAGAGATAGTAAAAAAGAAATAGCTTTCAAACATTATCTTATTTATAACAGCATCTAATGGATATCTTCATTTCATCATGTATATATCGTCTTATCCACAACAGTCTCTATATTATATGTAATCTTATTATTGCCATGTAGTTATCAAGAGCACTCTCTAAATAATATCTGCTTCATATCACCATCTAAATATAAAATAAACACGCATATATGTAATCCTGCGGGACAAGGTAAAACAGAGCATGTCTTGGCCACGCGGCCTCTATTAGATACAAAACAAACAAAAGAAAAAAAAAAGTATCAACGATGAACACAAAATAGGCATGAGTGAACTTATGTTGTTCTCTATCGAGATAGACAAAAATGAGCTACGCTGCTGTAAAAGCGCGGGAAATCAGAATGGGGTCGGTGAAGTCAGGCAAAGATGGGTTAGGGTGTATCACTATCTAAATTTCATCTTCTCATTGTTATTGTTATAACCATGAAAATATTGTCTTCTTTTAAAAATCGCCCTTTAAATATCACCTGTTTAATATCACCATCTATGTAAATTAAGTTATTATAGCTTATATATAGCGCTTCTTTCATGCTTATAGCCTGCTCAGAGCGCTTTGGTCCAATCTCATTTGTGGACCAGTGGGGGAGGGTGAGGGGTTCCGTTCTGCCTTAGGCTCTCAAGTAAACTCTGCCCGAGTCGGGTGTCGAACCTTCATAGGTAGCCGAGCCAAGCCAAGTTCAGGTGAACTTAGCCTCTCGATCACGCTTCCCGTACATTACCAGCCTTAGGGTGATATGACCGATTGCTCCGAATTGGGGAAGCGGACCGCTATTCACATTGAGCATGGCTTTTAAAGATGAAGAAATTACAGGGTTAACATATTTAGTGTATCGTACGATAATGTAGCTTTGATTAAGCCACCGACACTCACTCTTGTGTTTGAGATGCTTCTACGTATGACTGCATGTTGTGAAATAAATGTTGATATAATGATCTAATTAATAGAAATAATTGTTAATGTAAAAAAAAAATAGAAGAGAGTCCTCGCTATTAGTAATAATATCTCTTTTTTTAAATATCATTCATTTTTTTAAATTCTCCTTTAAATATCACCCTTAACATATCGTAGTCTTGTTATCACCATCTACCAGTCATCTGTTTAATATCACATACAATCTTTTAAACAGCACTTCTCTTAATAAGTATCCTTTTAAAATCACTTGTGCTTATACTGTTGTTGTTTTTTTTCTCTTCTTGTAGAAGTGATCGGAGCTCAGGTGTTTTTCACCACGGGACAGACTTTATACGAGCGACACCAGGCCTGCACTGAAAGTTTCAGTTGTGATGTCAATTGCATTCATCATTTTCAAACGGGTAAGAGAGTACAGTGGAAACCTAGATATATATGTTCAGGATATTTATCACTAAGCAACCAGCTAGTATCAGTGTTCAGATAAATACCTACTCAGGCATCACTTAACCCTTTTTATTCTAATTGACGATACTATCGTTGATTTGATCTCATTAAATTAAAATAATGTTTAATTTTAGAAACTTGACTTTGTGTTATATAAAAAGAGCATGCATTCCCCTTCAGTTCTTTACCAAAATAAATCATTTTCTGATTACAAGCGACAAAACTATTGAAGCTTTAATCATAACAGGGTGGTGAAATAGTAATGAGAAGAAGAATTCCTTCGAAACGTGGAAAAATAATTAAGGAGAGAAAGAGTTAATTAACGTAGAGCACCGAGTGACTGGAGAGACACTTATGTCGCCTCATTATCATTATCATCTTTCCTTTGTGTTCCTCATGGGTCCTCAGTAAAAGCACGCCGCTCTCCAGGGTCTCTTGTTCGTTTTTTTTAATGGCTTCCCAGCTGTTTCCTGTCCTGTAGGCTTTAGATCTATCTAGTACACTGTCTGGACAGGTTCTTTTCGGTCTTCCTCGACGTCTTGTTCCCTGTTGGCTCCACTCTAATGCCCGTCTAGCTCTGTTGTTGGTATCTTTTCTAAAGGTGTGACCAATCAAACTCGACTTTCTCTCTACTAGCTTGTTGGCCTCACGGGGAAAAATCTAGATTGACCGTTATAATTTTTTAAAGTAAAATTATTTTTTTTTAATGTAAATATGGGGATTCCATGACAATGTGTATTTTTATTAATTGCAATACCCCTATGGACTATTCAAGGCACTCTTTCATGGAAACTTTATCCATGAGCCTTGATTCACGTAACTAGACAGCTGATCTAAAAAAAATGGCTCTAATGATTTTTCTAGGCCACACGGGGAAAACTCTAGATTTACAGTTATCATTTTTTGAAGTAAAAAAAAAAAAAAATGTAAATATGGCTTGACTAAAAAACTTGGTAAGCCTTAGTGTTCCGAAGTTTTAGCTTTCAATAACAGCGTAACTTTAAAGCTACTTCAATTTTATTGAAAGAATATCTAAGTCTTTTTTTTTACGCAAATTTAATGTACATTAGGCCCATGTTTTGAAACATTTTTTTTTATTATATTATATTTTATGTTTTATAATTGAGGTATTTTGTATGTTTTTTTTATGCATTTTTTTTATTTATTTATTTTTTGTAGACTTACATTTTTATACAAATTTAGTGAATGTTTCGATCGAAAATGTTTTTTTTTTATATTAAACATTAAAGCCACTGAGATATCAAAGTCTACAGTTAGATTTGACATTGTAGCGAGCAACCTATCGAGTTTTAATTTAATGAATTCATTTACATTGAATCATCACTTGGGGAATATAAACATGTACGAAAAAAAAAAAAAGGTTAGGGACGATTTGAATAAAATTATGTATTTCTTCTCAGCACAGTCCTTGTCATCGTTAGATGTTATATTTGATCTTCTGTCGGAAAGATTAGAGTCACTAGGAATGGATCATTATGTGGGCATCAGATATCAATCGGTACATAAAATATGCTACGACCAGACTACAGCAAGGTTAGAGCAGTTCTTTCCCCTTCTCTCTTTTTATTTTGTGACCAAATAAATAATTTTATTTTAAACCAGCACCGTTTACTATCTTCCTTACGTGGAAAATCCGCTATAGGTTTTTGTCTTTTCTGTTTGTCCGTCGGTCCGTCCGTCCCTCGCGGTTAGATATCTGTTTGTAACGTACTTTCGGGAAATTAGATTTCACAATCCCTGTGTACTATATTCTGCCTCGACGTGGCACTCGGGTGGAAACGATTACTTGAGGAAGTGATTGGGCTAAATGAATTGCAAAACAAAACTCCTGTGAAAAAGTCTAAAGGAATGAGATCTTTCCCATTGCACAGTGCGGAGCTGAAAGAGAGCTTCCGCGTTCCTGTCGACAATCCATGCACCGTTCCTCAACGGACCGCTTCACTAATGGTGAGTCCTGCACGGTTAGCTTGGTAAAACAGGAAAATTTGCTGGGGTTCCCGGTGTGCTCGGCCTTTGGACATTTATTCTAGTCCATGCCCCCAGAAAGCTGGATATATCGGAAATAGCAATGTTTTGCATAGACATTGACCCTTCGGCTCAACTCTTTTGATTATCTCACGATTTCACCATCGCATTTGTCGTCTCTCAAAAATACATGTCTATATGATTTTTTTTGGGGGGAGGGGATAATTGTCAAAGGAATGCAATCCAAACAAAAAAATGAAAATCGTGCAACAGCTGGTTATTGGTCTCCCTGAAGAGCGCCATTTTGTTTACGAAAAAAAAAAAAAAACAAGTAACGTTTACGAATGCGGAGGTCTTCCATTCTGCAGACGTGTCATGTCCATGACAGCTGGGACTGCATCAGGATTGTGTGGATGCTTTGCAGACCCGCTATTCGAAGGACTTCAGTATCCGGTACTTTGTCTTGTCACTTTATATTCAGTAACTACTGGATATAATGTAACATTAAGAGATGTGCGAGTCCAGTCTAGACAGGGCCGGTCTTAGGCCACTGCAACCTATGCGATAGCAGTGGGCCCCGCGCTTTCATAGGCCCCGTGCTAATTCAATGTGTAATTATTAAATTGCAAAATATATACGAAAAATTCCTGGAAATCTTCTGACTGTATTAAAATCTCTTGAAAACTCTTTAAAATTTTCATAACAATAGATAAAAATGTCATTTTTGGTTGTCATTCATTGCGAAAACGCCAATACTACGTGCGATAAAAAAAAAAAGGCAATGTCATGTTTCATGTAATAAAATGCAATAAACGGGTTTTTAATTTAATCGGAAATTTTCATAGTTTATTTAGTTTTATAGTCACTGGCATATAAAAATGCCATTGGTTACAAGGTTCGTAGATTTTTTTAAAAATCTTAATTTGTACTTATTATCCTTATTCCCACACAGACTAGGCCCCGCGCAATCAGTTTCGCATAGGGCCCCGCAATTGCTAGGACCGGCCCTGAGTCTAGACATAGTAAGAACGAGAATAACATCGACATACATCAACTGTTCAATTTCTAGAAAATTTTTAGAATTAGCGTTAAGATTCCAGAACCCAGGTTTCTAAAGGTTCTACGAAGTTCTGACTTGAATGGAGGTATTGTAAAAGAAGGAAAAGAAAAGAGCATTACTGAATCCCTGCTTCAAGAGCATTTTGATTATTAGCTTTAAATCTGAGCACATTTCAAAGAAGTTAAATTTTGTTAATTTTATATTTCTTTCGACTTATCTGCACCTACACTCTTACAGGTTTATCAACAGCAGAGGTTCAGATAATGTGCAGAAGGCTATTGATGAAAGAGACACCTTCCTATCC
>JADKLZ010005465.1:18468552-18502337 GCA_021533235.1 Biomphalaria straminea
CAGTAAGTTTGTAAGTCTCACAGCAGAGAAATTGAAGTTATGAATTGGTAGCTATTAGGATGAACTGTGTGAAAATTGTTATGTATTTTTTAAAGTAAGTTTTGGGTTTCATACATAATCAAAGTTTCGGTCTTTAGTCTATATGTAGTTGTTTTTTTCTTATTAATGTTTCGTTCTGACTGGTTTGGCTTTTCATACATAATCAAAGTTTCGGTTTTTAGTCTATATGTATTTTTTTTGGGGGGAGGTCTTATTAATGCTTCGTTCTGACTGGTTTGGCTCTGTCCTCGTGTTTTGCTTTTCAATCTGTGTCTGGCATTACTAAGGCTTGCCTTGTGTGCCTCAGATATTAAGTCCGGCGGAACCGATTTTTACTAACGGGAGAAGAGGCGAAGGCAAGTAACTGGCGCCTAAACCAGTAAGCTTCGGGTAGTTGGGGCTCGTTAGCCATGGAAAACTCTGAATTCAAACCTCTGTTGCTTTGCAATTATAACCCAATCACGGGAAAGGCTACGAGAGTTAACCCTAAGAAAAAATCAGGAGTCGGCGACCCTTAGTACTTTGTAACACTCAGTGCTAATTACTGACTGAGCCTGCGAGGCCGCTGATCCAAAACTGTATAAACACTTGCCGCTCCTTTGGATACATCAGCTCGTGGAGAGGGGAAAATTGAATTGATATGTGGGCGACATCGTTCCGGCCACAGCTAATTCCCATGACACGATCCATAGTCGCGTCGTGACTGAACGATGCCATTAAAAAAACTCCCTCTGTCTGACAGTCTGTCTGTCTGACTGTCTGTCTGTCTGTCAGTCTGACTGTCTCTGTCTGACTCTCTATCTGTCTGTCTATCTGTCTGACTGTCTGTCTGTTTCTCTGTCTGTCTGTCTGCCTGTCTGTCTGACTGTCTCTGTCTTTCTCTCTGTCTGACTGTCTGTCTGACTGTCTGTCTGTCTCTCTGTCTGACTGTCTGTCTCTCTGTCTGACTGTCTGTATGTCTGTCTGTCTGTCTTACTGTCTGTCTGTCTCTCTGTCTGAATGTCTGGCAAAATGTTTGTACACGTTATTTCTCCCACACCCAATATTGAATCAAGCTGAAATTGTATGTGCTTCTTGTTTCAGGTTCTGGTCATCTCTACACAGCTATGGTCGTTCGTCTGCAAAAGGTTAAAGGATCCGAGGAGAAAGAGTTAATTGGTGAACTATATATTCACGATATTTCGCTCACGTGTAAGTCTGTAATTGCTTGGCTTGAACATATCAGGCTTTTACACCTTCTTTTTTTTTTTCTATTAGATTGAGGCAAGCGTTTCACCAACAATTCAGAGTTAGACCCAAGCTTAATTTAGATCTAAAGTAGGGACGTTGCTGTGTTTTACTGCCAACATCCAACACACCGCATCACAAAGGTTACTATAGCGAATGGACTCCACGATGACCTGCTATTGTAAAAAAGACAAAAACGCAAAACTTAAACTCTTTGGCTTGAAAAGACCTTCCTACAGCGAACAGAACCTGAATTAAAAGATGAAGCAAAAAGATAAAGCAATTGGAAGACAACATAAAAGAATGGACTTGTCTGACGTTGAAAGAAGTTATATCTAAAGCAAATGATTAAGAGGAATGGAGAAAAAAAAACGGTCGACTAATCTTGAGTGGTGCCTCAACAGTCCAATTGACAACAGGGATAGGTGATGGTGAGGTGGTGATACCTTAGTTTTGATATTTGTCTTTTTTTATATAAATTGTCGTAACAGTGTATTTTAGGACTTTTGAAACTCATTACAGAGTAAATTCTCCTCCACCAACTTTTTAAAACAATTATTCTGTCTGGTAGAGATCCAAGCAGATGCAAAGTTACCACGTTCCTATTTGAGCGATGGCCTGTATCCCAAGACGCTTGGGACTAGAAACGAGGCCGAATGCCGAGCACACCGGGGAAACTGCCACCTTTTCCTTCATTGCGTCACATCAGCCGTGCACAAGGCAGTTTGGGGTTCTCTTACATCCCAACAATGTTCTTAGTTAACAAATAGGAGTTGTACTTTCCTATCGGTCTAGCCGTCTTCTCAGTTTCAAATCGAGCCTGGGAAGAGTTACATTTCACTAAACCACAGCGTAACTGTAGCTCTGAAACAGGACGGTTTAGCGCAACCTTTTTGGCGCGTAATGTTTTAGTTACATATTCCTTTTTGTTTATTATTTTCTTAAAAAGAATGAATACAAATCTATGTGTTTTTTTTTTTAGTGTTCAAAGGTATTTTTTATGGAGAGAAAACTTTTTTCGTCTATTACATTTGGGGTGTAAGTTTGTTGTGTAATTATTGGTAAGCATAAAACAACAAATGTATATTTTAATATTGTCCAAATACAAGATCTAACAATGATAGAAAAAAATCAATGCAATTTTTGATGCACATAAAAATGTTTTATTTTATTTTATAGTACCTCCAACAAACATACAAAACAAATAAAATAGTGTTTTTTTTTAATATTAAAAAAAAAGACCTTATCTAAAGAAGAACTCCTTTGTGACTACATCTTCCCCATTTTGATATTAAACAAAATAACAAATTAACAATAATTAAATGACTAATTGTTATTTCTGTTTATTGATTCATGTTTTGTTAGGTACAATAAATAGTTGTTTCAAGTTTCAACTTGATCGGAGAATACGTGAGTTTTGTAAGTTAAAGGGATTAAAACCAACAAATTTAAACATATCTATAAATACTGTAAAAAAAAAAGTAAAATGTCCCCTTCAGACCTTCAGACCTTGCGATCTATGGGGCAGATGATGTTAAGGTCATCTGTTTCTTTGGCCAACGTTTATACGAGCAGGGTGCTATGTGGCCAGCACAACGACCAACCGCCTATACTTTCCCCAACTAAAGTCAGGTACCCATTACAGTTGGGTGGACTCAAAAAAATCCCGAAATTCAAAATCTCGGTCTTCACCGGGATTCGAACCCTGGACCTCAGGTTCGGAAGCCAAGCGCTTAACCGTTCGACCACCACGCCCCCTATGAATACTGTAATTACCAGTAATTAATAGCCTAATTGGTTTCTTTTTTTTATTCGTGTCTTTTGTCTATGAAAATTATTAATTGTGCAAAGTTTCAACATTTGGTGTGGGAGAAATAACGTGTACACATTTTTACCAGACAGACAGACAGACATACATAGTGAGTTGATAAAAGCTTTGTAGTAAAAAGAAGAAAAACGATGGATCCCTATAATCTACGGGGTTGGAGGAAATTGTACCATGTATTAAAACTTTCAGAGAAAACCATTTTGAAATTTAATAAATAAAAATAGATATATTAATATGTAGAATAACAATTAACCATTTACAATGGTTTGCTCATCGATTGTCAATTATCAGAATATTTAGTACATTTATTAGACGATATTTGTTATCTACCTTTTCATATAGTTATGCTTTGGTTTTTCCTTTCCTGTAAAATATGACACGTTTTATCATTTCAGATTTTAATTACCTTCATCAGGGTAATCAACTCTGTCCAGAAGGCAATGTTGAAAAATACTTCCTTTTACTTTATTCTCACCAGGGCGTCAAAGACATACATGAATGCTGTAAACACAAGGCATATACAAGTACGTTCACTAGAGTTCACACAAATCAAAGTGTCAAACATGTTAAACATAGCAAAGCTCTATTGCTGTGTCTGGTAGATTAGTAAGTTCCCCTTTCAGACCTTGAGGTCTATAGGGCAGATGATGTAAAAGTCATCTGATTCTGTGGCCTACTGTTAACGAGGGTGTCATGTGGCCAGCACAACGACCATCGCCTTTAATTTTCCCCAACTAATGTCAGGTACCCATTAGAGCTGGGTGGACTCAGTGGCGCCCAAGGATCCCGAAATAAAAATCCCAGCCTTCATCAGGATTCGAACCCAGGACCCCCGGTTCCTAAGCCAAGCGCTTTACCGCTCAGCCACCGCGCCTCCTGTCTTGTAAATTAGCTATATTAGATTTACCTTGCTGTTGATTAGCTGTTTGGTGTTTCTGTAGCTAGTGGTCGAGGGGCTAAATACGCTTGAACTTGGTTTGGCTTGGCTACCTATAATGGGGCTCGAGGATCGACACCCGACTTGTTCAGAGTTGTGTTTCCTGAGCGCCCCTCCCCCTACTGGTCCACAAATGAGATTGGACCATAGCGCTATAAAGATGAAAGTAGCGCTATATAAAAAAAAACTATATACGGTAGCCAGAGTGAGTTGATATAAGCTTCGTAAAACAAAAAAGAATTTTTAGCTAATGGTCACGGTCAATTCAACTACGACAACGGGAGAGGGCTGGCACGACGGAAATCAACCTTTTCATATGTTTCTGTGGCCCACGGTTAATGAGGGTCTCATAAGGCCAGCACAACGACCAACCGCCTTTACTTTTCCCCTACTAATGTCAGGTACACATTAGAGCTGGGTGGACCCAGAGGCGCCCCAAGATCCCAAAAGTCCCAGGATTCGAACCCGGAAAAGCCAAGCGCTTTACCTCTCAACCACAGCGCCTTCGTCACGAGTAAAAGGTTGAGAAATATTGCCCTAAGCTCAAATGTGTCTTATGCTACAAACTGAATACGTTTGATGCTGCGAACTTTATAGCTACAATGCCACTACAATCTGTCTTAGTTACACTCTTTAGTAATGATGTTTTCAATTCATTTTATTTGTTCCTGATCCTTCAACAGGATGGGACTTGAAAAAGCTTCCGAAAGACTTCCATCTGAGAGCTATAAGACCCTTCTACGTCCACAAATCCTACACAGGTAATAAACGTTCTTGTTGTAAAATAAGACAAGGGTACTTGTGGTAGATTGAGGTAAAATAAGACAAGGGTACTTGATTGAGCCGGGAAATAACGTATTCACTTATAAGGCTTGTCTTTGAGTTCGAAGATGAATAAGGAGTGCTGTAATTTATGAGGCCAGGCAGGCCCATCTGCGACGCACACATAACCACTGTCCGCCGGTGGTCGATTTAGATTTATTTCGCCGTCTACGTCTGTCTTCGGTAGCGGATTTTCTTTTGGTCTCAAATATGTATCCCGCGGTCTTTTCGAGTGACCTCCATCTGTCTCGTTCTGAACCCGCCTGCGACCAGTTGCTCTCTTCTATGTCAGTTAAAGTAAGTTGGCGCCTAACCTGGTCTTTAACGCGTTTCCGTGGGGACCTCTGTTACGTCAAACTCCTTTCAACTCACAAATTAACCCTGCTTTTAGCATTCTTTCGTCCCCCATACGGAATACGTGCCCTGTGTAACTGTCGGACCATAAGAAGTCCCTCTATATTGTCCATACCGGCTTTCGCAACGACATAACTGTTTGTAGAGCAGTCTTGACAACGTATGTCCATGATGGAGCGCAACCATCTTTGATGAAAGCGTTCAAGTAGTAGCAGATTTTTTTCTGTATAGTCCCATGCCTCAGATCCATATAGGATATAGAAGGGTATAAGCGAAGGAAGTAAGATAGTGCTAAATTGTATACAAATTATCATATACCTTTAAAAAGCAAAGCTTGTCAACACTTCTTTTATTTCGTTCACCGAAGACATCAAAAAGATAGCTATATAAATTATTTTTCCCTAATAAATTCATCAGAATAATTTAAATTTTAGCTGGTCGTTTATAACAACAACAACAACACTTACAACAACATGTCTAGAAGTTATGTTTTAATATCATGTCTTATTTATTCTTTTGTTGATTTATTTTGTTGCTTTTTAGTCACTGTACGCGCTCGTTGTCAGTTAAGGGTTTACACCTGTGACTTTCCCGCCACATTTCAATGACAAGATGTTGATTGTGTTTTGCAGACGTTCCGTGTACAGAGCGGAAACCTACTCTCAACTGTGATATGTGGACCCCGGAGTACGAGATACTAAACAATGCTACGTCAGAGCTGCAACAGCGGATGAACGACCACGCCACGTTCGAGCTCCCCTGCAACATCACGACAACCACCCGCAGAACAAGAAAGCCCACAACCATGACAACGCCGTATACGGACCCTCCAGCCCCTACGAATCCAATACCTGCAGAAGCCCCTACGACTTCAAAACCTGCAGAAGCCCATTCGACGCCAAAACCTACAGAAGCCCCTACGACGCCAAAACCTGCAGAAGCCCCTACGACGCCGAAACCTGCAAAAGCCTCTACGACGCCAAAACCTGCAGAAGCCCCTAAGACGCCAAAACCTGCAGAAGCCCCTATGACTCCAAAACCTGCTGAAACCCCAACTCCACAAACTCGTAAAAATTTCACGAATACACCCTTGCCGCCCCCATTCACAACAATGCCAACGTTTGAGAATATTACAACTGGTCTAAGCTCTGCAGTGCCGTTTTGCGCTAAGAAAACAAGTCTTGTAGTCATCTATTTTATTGTGTACTTTCTGAACAAAACAGTAAACAGACACTAAAACAGTTGAAAGTACGGGAGGGGGAGAAATCAGCTCAATTAACTTTGATTTCTTTTTAGTTTTTAAGTCCATGGCGCTCTGTACATTTGGACATTTCATTCAACCAGAACAGATGAAACATTTTGTTTAAATAAACTTTAAAAATATTGTTTTGTTTTTGTTTTAACTGTTTTGGGTGCTTCTTCAGAATTGAAGATTATTACATCCTATGATGCTACCTCTAACCTCTGTGTGTGGGAAGGGTGGGAAGGCAGGGTTCGAACACGGGACCTTTGAGATGAATGTGCATCCCTCACGACCAGGTAACCATTCGCTTGTCTTCAGCTTGATTTTAAAGACTGGTATGAATAATTAAAAAAAAATTAGTTGTAGACTGGGGGGGGGGGCGCCAGAGAGAGATTTTAAAATGAGATTTAAACCGAGTACTAAGTACTAGGTTATTAAATCCACCATCTTCTCGAAAATTTACCTAATGGTTAGAAGTATAGCAACTTAACATTTGGCCGAAGATGGTGGAATAAGGTAAGTACCGTACAGTACTGATCAGATCGAGCTGAATGAATCACAATAAATCAGGTTTCTGGTAATGATACAAATAAGGTCGAGATGAGTGAATCAAAATCACTTGAAAATACACCAGACATAAAAGACCAAAGCGAACTGAGCGATTGAAATAATAATTTCGAGTCCATCAGAAAATAGTGAATGCTTGATTACAAATTTGGATTGAACTTCCGGCTATGTATTCGTCCTTCACCCTTTCACTTCTGCTTGACAAGATTCCTTTTTTTTTAAGGGGAGGAGGGCTACCAGATGTCCGGCACAAGGCAACCATGTTCTCTCTTTTTTATTTTTTTTTATTGGGGGGGGGGGTCGTGTCCTCCGTCTGGCAGACAATAAAGTGTAAAAATGCCCAGTTTTTCTTTTTACAATTGGATATTATCCACCAATCAACTTTAATCCTTCATATCTTCTGGATTACTTGCACAAACTCACTCATAGACAGCACAGCGAAGGTAGGGATTTTTTAATTCCGGGATCTTTGGGCGCCTCTTGAGTCCACTCAGCTCTAATGTGCACCTGATATTAGTTGGGGATAAGGAAAGGTTGTCGTGCTGGCCACATGAAATCTAGAAAAATAGTGAGCCACAGAAACAGATGACCTCTATACATCATCTACCCTATAGATCGCAAGGTCTGAAAAGAGGAACTCTATGAAAATCTCCAACGAATGAGGAGTTATTATTATTATAGCTTTTATATAGCGCTACTTTCATGCTTATAGCATGCTCAGAGCGCTTTGATCCAATCTCATTTGTGGACCAGTGGGGGGGGGGGTATCTAGGAGTTGGTTTCCCGTGCTGCCTTTGGGCGCTCAGTAAACACAACTCTGCCCGAGTCGGGTGTCGAACCTCGAGCCCCCTTCTAGGTATCTAAGCAAGCCAAGCTCAAGCCGCACTTAGCCTCTCGACCACTTATCCCACTTATCTTATCCTGCCTCTAGGAGTTAAAGGGTTAGATAGGATCCCTCCCCCCTCAAAAAAAGGTCACTTTGTAGAACGCAGACCACTTCAAACCTTTATACAAACTTTTGTGTAGGGATAAAAACCCAAGCTAGGTTAATCAAACATAAATCATAAAGGGTAGACAACTTTTATGTCATCTCAAGACCCACCGGGATAATTAGCTCTTCCTTGTTAATTAGTTAATCTGTTCCATGCTCTAATTATCTAAAAGCACTGGGGAATGTATTGGCCTGTTTGTCCAGCTGGAATATTTTTTTTAAGCTCTTTTGTTTGTAATTTTTATTTAGTTGAAAAATGTTGAAGCAGTTCAACTTTTAAGGAATAACTATTATCTTTACTTCAAGACTGCACATAACTCTATAAATATTTCTTATTTTTAATTGTGAATGTCTAAAAATGTGAACATGTAGCACTAAAGAATCATGAGTAAAAATGAATTGAAAGATTTTTTTTACAACTTCAATAAATGACATTTGCAAAAAAAAAAAAAAAAAATATTGAATACTGGTATTTGGTTTGTAATCTACAAACAATTACATTAAATCTAAACAAACACATTATTTGTGGACCATTAACAGATATGCTGGGTTTCAAGCATCTGTTCCTTCAAAGTTGAGAAATTATCACCTCATAGCCCAAATAATATGTTGGACTGGAAGATGTTTTGTGATTAATATTATTACAAAGAGAAACAAGGGGGAGGGCATTGAATTTTGTCGGCTGCTTATGCTTAAAGTGCCTAGACTAGATTAAATGTCTATATTCCTTATAGTGAGATCGAGACTCAATCAATGGTCATAAATATATGTTTGTAAGACTAAGACTAATCTTACGATTCTTCTAGCCAGCTTTTTGCTGCTGAGCTGCGAGCTCTTTTGCAGACTGTACCAAAGAAAAATAGTGTGCTGTTCTCTTAAGTTCAGCATTGCGTATAGGGTGTTGGTTACAATACAAGACAATGCCTTTTAGAAAAAAAAAATGAAGTACAATCTAAATAAGTATTTTTTTTTTACTTGTAGACTGTATGATAAAACTTACAATGTTCAAGTTTGTGTTTTAATTAGTTTCAAACTTCCTTCACATTATTTACATTTCAGAAAAAACCCTCCTGCAGCAAGACTGGGGATGGGACAGTGGCGTAGCTAGGGTGGCGGAAAGGAGGGGGGAAAATTTGAAAACTCCCTAGGCCATGAGTGTTTTTTACATTAAATATTAAATTTATGCAAAATGCAGGGGGCCCCACAAAAAAGAGGTAGAGCCCCCGGCAGATTCCGAGCTACGCCACCGGGATGGGATCAAGCAGAGTTCAAAATTGAAACAATCACAATGACAGTCCAGAAGGCTTACCACATAACCATATGTCAGGTAAGCATAAAACATTTCTACAGTGACGACTAGTTACAGATAAAAAAATTAAACATTTTAAAAATCCTTTAGAAGGAAAACTTCAATTGCAATATTAATGGTCTTAAATTATCTTACAATCTATTTAAGATCTCAAATGAGGAACTGTGGCAAAGAACAAAACAGCAGCCCATTGAAGTAGATATACTTCAGAGACACTTGAGATCTATAGGTCACATCTGCATCTAACATAACAAGGCAAGCCCTTTACCTGGAACCCCCAAGGAAAGAGAAAGAGAGGACGGCCCAGGAATAATTGGCGTCTCAACCTGGAAACAGAAGCCAAGCAGATGGGCAAGACATGGGGACAGTTGGAGAGACTCACCCAGAACCGAGATGCTTGGAGGAAGCTGGTTGGTGGCCTACGCCCCAGAAGGGACCACAGGCAGAGATGATGAGATGAGATCTATTTAAGAAATGGAAATGACTGATAATATTATTATTAAATACATTTTCAAGATTTACAGGTTCTTTAACTTAGCAACATTAACAATACCATTACAAACACTGGATAAATAACATAGATTTGATCAGAAGATAAACCTATCTAAACTTAAGCTCACATATCTGAGCAATATGATCTGAGGGAAACACAACACTGGGGAGGGCTTGGTGAGCAGTGACGTCCTGATGGTCCGGCATCGGGATCACGCGCGTGACCTCAAGCTTGTCAGAGTCAAAGAATATGTAATCCAGAGTCTCCTTGAAGCCCCGGGTGAAGTTGGTGTATGGTGGCACTCCACAAGCGCTGGCCATGTTGATGGGCTGCGAAAGTTCGAGGCCTGTCAAATGCTCCTCAGGTCCAGCTGTGGAAAAATTAAAACAAAGAATAAACCTCTCAGTTGTGAAAAAGAAAACACCTTTTTTTTTCCCCCACTTCTGATGACTAATAAATACAACTCAGATGCAGTGCCATGAATAATACTATCTTGGTAATTATCATACTGTTTAACTAATAGCTGTTAAGCTGTTGGGTAAAAAACAGTATGCAAAGAGCTTCACTAAGGTCTAGTTAAAATGTGCTGTGAAGTAGTGGTTGGTCAGAAATAATTATAAATTTTAAAAAATAGCATTTAGATTTAACTGTTTTGAGTTATTCACTTAGGGGCATCTTATCTATCTTTTATATAAGGCTTGTCTTCGAGTCGAAAGATTAGTGAGGAATACAGTATTTCCTGTGGCTGCGCAGCCCCAGCTGTGACCTACACACTTTGCCACATCCAAGAAAGACATTACTCCAAAAAGAAGATGATTACGTCCTACGTGTCATGCATTCAGTCATGCATATATCACCAAAGACTTAAATTCTGCCAGGTCACTGTTTTTCCTGGCTAGCTCAGGCAATCCATTCCATGCTCTAATAGCACTAGGGAAGAAGGAGCATTTGTACAAATTGGTCCTAGCATATGGGATTAGGAATGTGTATGGACAGAGAAACACTTAGATTAACTTTATATAGAAATGAGCTATTCACTCAGGGGCATGCACAGAAGAACACTTACAGGCATGTGAAAAAGGGACAATTCAAATTGAATTTCTGGTTGAGAAATATGTAACAATTTATGCACCTACATACAAATTGTGATATAAGAGTCAAGGTGGTATGTATAAAAAGAACTTGTTTTGTTTCTCACTGAACTGTTTCTAGAACAGTAATTGGGCAGAAAGGTTTACATTAGTTAGTTAAAAACTAAGACAACATTAGAATTTTCCATTTGTGCCAAAAATACCTAGGATAGTTCCATCAAAGGGTGAAAGACGTGGATTGTTAAGACTATATAAGGAGATGCATTAGCTGTTTCAAGGCCTCAGCAAACCTAAAGAAATTTAATTGTATTTTTTATTCAAGAAGTGTGTTCATCATTTTAGTGAATAAATCCTTTGTGTTTATTTAAAAAGTATTTCTGTTCATACTGTAAATCAGTGTCTCTGGCATTACGATGGTGTTGGAGTGATCAGACATAACTTTGAAGGAAAATGATAGAAGATTTTAATATCACAATCTCAACAATGCAATCTCATTTTCATCATTACACAAATAATACTGATTTGCAAGTGTCAATCCAAAAACCACTGAGCCAAGTACAATCTAATAAATTTTATGAATATATTAAAAGTTAAAATGAGTTTGTATTTAATAATTTTATAATAATTAATAATAAGAAGACATTTTTTGGTGTAACTAAAACTATTTTATAAACACATATAAAAATGAAAGATTTGTTTTTATTAATCAATGACTGTTTAAAATATTTGTATAGAGCTTTTGCCATTTACGATGCCATCAAGGCAAAAAAGAAATGACCAATAATTAACCTATTTTTCTAAACAAATTTTACAAAAATGAATAAAATAAATTGAATCAAAAATTGTCATTGGGATAGTCCATCCACTTTGCAAAATTAATCAACAGTTTTTTAATTACAATTTTTATTACATACAAATTTGACTGAAAAAAAAAAAGACTTTATTACACAGGAGGAATAATAAAAACAAAACCAACCAGAGCTCCAGTCCACATGGTCAGCTGGTACCATTTGTGCTGTCATGAGTTGATAAATTCCCAGGTGTGGGGCGCTGTTAAAATCTCCACAGAAGATAATAGAGATATCTTTATTCTGTTGAGTAAAAAGCAGAACTAAGCATTTCTGAAACTATCAAGGTGAAAATACATGTTTAAAAATGTATCCAAAGTAGTAATTAACCATCTTAACAAACATGCATCTAAGTCCACAATGAACAATTGTTCTGTACGACCACAATAAACAATGGTTCTGTACGTCCACAATAAACAATGGTACTGTATGTCTACACCAAAGAACAGACACTTTTATTTTCCCCAGTGAATGTTGAAGTCAGATAGACTAAAAGACTTCAACCTGTCTGTATGATACTTTTTTAAAAAACTTGTATCAAGTGTAATTGTATCAATTAGCTTGGATCGGTCATGTAATTATATGTATTGTTACAAATGAACAGTGACAGGTAGAGGTCAATGTGTGACCCCTACAAGATGACAAAGCCGCCAGTCTTCTCTGCAATCTACGTGTATAAACAAAGACAGGATGTGATGTGTCCTCACGTGTTGTTCCAGGGGGGACTAGCAATGTTTTCGCAATCTTGGAGAAGCTATTAGAGATTCTATATAACATAGAGAGTTAAAGTGAAAAGTTAGTGGTAGTAAGAGTCGTAGTGAGTCGTCAGTAGAGTGGATTATGACTCGGAACAGCTGAGTGGAGCGGAATATGGCTTGACGCAGGTTGAGAGGAGATGAATCGCAGCGAAGTATAGCTAAATTAAACTACCAGTTATTGTACAGTCTTCTACGCTGCATGTTACAGTTACGAATTGTTACAGAGAGTTTTAGTCAATAAAGTTATAGGAAGCTGAAAGTTTAGTTGTCAAATTCTTTGCAGTGTTTTTATTTGTGTGCCTACTAGTACATTTAGCCAGAAGATTCAGAAATACGTAACAGTATGATCAACCCAGACATAATAAATCTGTGCATTAGAAATATTTTTACTGTGACCTAATTTGACCTGTTTCTAGAAGCTGGGGATCAGGTCATAGAAGACTAGAACAATCAAATGTTAATTATAATCATCCGATCAGGGAAAGAGGTCAAGGAAAAAATAGCATACATCAGTTTTTAGATGGTCATAGTTATAAATATTTAGAATAGAAGTTTCTAGGATTCTGGAAAGTATGGGTTGGAAAAGTATAAATTAGGGGAACACTATTTAGTGGGGGTCCTTACATAGTAACAGGTCCTTGCATAGTAACACTGTTTTGTGTCTTAGTGATTAGGGACTGCAGTCCTATTAGTTGATGCTGTATTATTAAGTTTTTTTTGGTGATAAGTTATATTAATTGAAGCTGTATAAGTAAAAAGTTTTATATTATCAAGAGATTTAAGTCAACTTGGTATTAATTGGATGAAAGTCTATTAATATGCTTAGTTTGAAGAAGTTTAATAAAGAAGTAAGAAAAGAACACATATGTTTCTTCAGTTTGTTGTCAATTTATATATACATCTCCGGCAAGATGATTCTGCTTGAGCCACTATTAATATCAGGCAATACGGGAACAAAAATCATCACAGCATGAAGGTCTGTCTTTTGATAAGTTAATGCTGAAGACAGAACTTTGGAAGTTGTTGTTTTTTTTTAATTACAACACCTCTACTGGTGCTAGTCAAAGGACTTATAAAAATGTGGTGACACAATGGCTGGTGATCTAAAGGAAGATGCAAAAAAAAAAAAAAAAAAAAAAAAAAAAAAAAATTACCTCTTGAATGTATGCCTCTCTAATACTCTGCAGATGCCTCAATGCAGTTATTGCATGGATGAGGCGAATGTTGCAAGCGGTTGGATGAAAGTAGAGATGTGTGTTGGCTAGACAGACAAACTTTCCAGGAGTCTCTAAACTTTCAACTACAGAAACCTGTTTACAATCACATTGACAAAAACAAACAAAAAATGAGACAATTTTTTTTTTACAGAAAATGTTCTATCTACAGCTGTATTAGACCAAACACTATGGATTCTGTTTTTTCAGCTTTGATTACTGTAACATAAAACTAGCAATGGCATAGTCTTAAATGAATTTTCAAATCTCAGTAGGCGTTGCCTAAGTTGTTTAAATTACAACTGAGGTTTTGGCTGGAATGACATATAAAAATGAAGGGTTTGTTTTTACTGAGTTCTCTCACTTTTACTAGTATGGCTAAAAAATTCCATGACTTTAGGCTAGGGGATGAGGCTTAGTGGTTGAGTGTTAAAGTGCTTTTCTTCATAAACTGAGGTCCATGGTTCAAATCCTGGTGAAGACAAGGATTTTTAGTTTTGGTTTCATAAAGGCACCTCTGAGTCTGTCCAGCTCCAATGGATACCTGACTTTTGTTGGGGAAAAGTAAAGGTAGTTGGTCACTGTGCTGGCCACATTACACCCTCATTAATCATGGGCCAAGGAAACAGAGAAGCTTTACATCATCTGTCCTACAGCAGACTGCATGGTCTGAAAGGGGAACTTAATTTTCGAGGCTAGGGTAATTTCGAGTCAAAGATTTAAAAAGATTCTGGTTTATTCTTTCAACAGGATAAACATACTCTTATTGACAACATTACTTTTAATTACTTTTGTAATTCAGAGGTACCCCTGAACTTGTTCATTTTTAAGTTCATTCAATTAAATTATTTCAATTCACTGATCATGTTTCTGTGCTTTATTTCTAAATGGACTCACTTCATGCTTGAGTAGAACAAAGAGTTTGCTGAATCTAGAATCACTACAACATCCATCTAGCATCACAGTGATATTGTTGTTACTTTGTCTTAAATACTTACAATCATACTAATATCATGGACTAATAGGGGCATAAAAAAAGATATGTACAATAGATACAGCTGACTCTTAAAGTTCAACAGAACAGGACCGAGGGAGTGTCAGATTACCGAAAACTGTAAAGTTAGCTGTACTTCAAAGAATTTAACCATATAGGTAATGGACATTCTAATTATGATAATAAGATACTCTATAAGACTTTCAAGTCAAAATAAATACACTAAATGAGAAAGAAAGAGCTTCCTCAAATTGGAGATATTAGCTCGACTTAAGTTTTTTCTTTTGGTATTGTCTTTAATTTATTTCTAAAATGTTCTACTGATACTTTCCTTTATCTAAGAAATAGCAGCACTACTTTCACCACAGTTCATTTTATGTTTATGTTTGCCAGTTTTCCTTTTCATCATACAAGAAATAAGGAAACATCAACCCTACAAAAAAATGGCAGGTGACTGTCGTATAATATTTTTATAATAATCAAAGAAAGAAACTCAAGAACGTATCACCATTGGACTCAGCAAGGGACAAATGAAAAGAGGTGAGACAAGTGTTTTGTGTGTTACTACACACAGCTGATGCACACATCATCACAGCGGTGGATTACTGAGAGTGTCAAATTAAAGGCGTTGAACTATCAAGAGTCAACTGTAGTTTATCTACACATGGTTGATGCTAAAGATAGGAATTACTCAATTTTATTTTAGATTTGCCTCTATTTCAAAAGGCGCATTGGACAGAGTGGTGTGATTTTTTATTTGGGGATCTTTAGGGCTCCTCTGAGTCCTCCCAGCTCTAATGGGTACCTGACATTAGTAGGGGAAAATTAAAGGTGGTTGGTCATTGTGCTGGTCATGTGACACCCTCATTAACCATGGGCCAAAGAAACAGATAACCTTTACATCATCTGTACCATAGATTGAAAAGTCTGAAAGGAAACTTTACTTTATTATATTTCGGAAAAGCTCCAAAGCACAGCAACTAAAATAGAAGATAAATATAAAGGTGGGAAGATAACTTCAAGAAAGAAAGAAAACTCTGGGTGACATAGAACAAAATAGAGTGGATACCCCCAACAGCTGAAAGATACCCAACAGCTGAAAGATACCCCAACAGCTGAATAAGATACCCCAACAGCTGAAAGATACCCCAACAGCTGAATAAGATACCCCAACAGCTGAATACGATACCCCAACAGCTGAATAAGATATCCCAACAGCTGAATAAGATACCCCAACAGCTGAATAAGATACCCCAAAGCTGAATAAGATATCCCAACAGCTGAATAATATCTTTCAAAATGGAGAAACTAATAGACAAAGAAATATTTTTCATAGATATAAATAGGGATGTGTTATAAATCTTTAACGAGTATACTTTTCATTCTAATTGGAATTCTAGCTCCCTTCTCCTTCCCAGTGGTTCTCAAACAGTAATTTATTAGTCATGTGTACTACACACACCTGAAGAATGGATGACCTTTGTTCAACTTTCTCTTTCAGTGCTGGTACTTGGCTTACTTGAGCCCATATGTCTGCACAGTTTGGGCTAGTAGATAAATAGTCTGACAATGTTATGTCCAATTCACTCACTAGCCTGGAAAAAAAGAAGGAAACAGTAAAATTTACTGCTAATCTGAGACCACCGAAAACACAGTAATATAAACTGTCAGAATTTTTGCTACAATGTATAAGGGAACTACATAATAGGGCTATTTTGTGGATAATGTTTATCTAGAGGCCCAAGCTAATACAACACTCGTCACCCAGGCACATGACCGAAAAGTTACAAAATCGAAATGAAATTGTTCAGAAACTATTTTATTAGAAATCTGTGTATTTAGTATTAAATTAATTAATAGGGATATTTGATGATTATATTTTTTTTACTTGTCAGAAAATCACTTCAATGTTGTACTTAAAATCTGAGCAACAGTGTAGGTAGCTTTATCAATAACTCATTTTCTTGTCTCTTCCTGTAAATATTGCCATCAATCCTCCAATCTCAAGGCATAGTTAAACATTCTTTAATGATTCTTTTTACTTGAGGCTCGAATCAATAATTCAGTCATGTTTATTTTATATGATGTTTGTATGTTGTTCTTTTATTTAAACAGCCACACTTTCTTCATAAAACAAACATGTTGGCTCATTATCATGTTCCACACAAAAAAAGTAAAGATTTGTTCACTTTTTCTGGTAGGCTCTACATTCTGAGTTTCATTTCATAAACACACAAATGTTAAAGATCCTAATACCAATCCATCACAGAAAAAGTGAGGGCCTTAACATTGGTAAAGATACATCTTTCAACCTATTCTTTTTTTTTGGAGATCCTAATACCAATCCATCACAGAAAAAGTGAGGGCCTTAACATTGGTAAAGATACATCTTTCAACCTATTCTTTTTTTTTGGAGGGGGGAATTCTCTAGACTTTGTGCTGACATTTGGGCGGGCTGGATAGAACCATGTAATCAGACCTGCAAGCCATATTTTGGGCATCACTGATCTAGACATTATTAATTTTGAAATTTATATTCTTCATCTGAGCTGTAAGCTTTTAGCAAGGAAATTTATGTCAAGCTACCATCAAAATTACTAGCAGCAGATCCCTTCCCAGAATATGTCTGAAAAAAAATATCCAGAAAAAAAGGTAACAAAAATAATTGTAAACAATAATTAATAACCTCATGTCAATTTTTATCCTTTTACAGTTGCACTGTGATACAAGTCAATGATGAATTTCAAACTCTATATTCAAAGTAAAAATAGCAATAATAATCATTATCATTTTATTCTTATTTTATTATCTTTTTTACCAAATGTCTCAGTAAAGTCAGAAAAGTCTTAGAAGACAGACACAATCTGTGTCATTTTGAAACTATGTCAAGTGCATCAAGGCTAGATGCAAACATTACAAAAATTTGTGAGTTCCAAACTCTATCAGGCTGTATGAGGGCTACTCATTGACTAGGAAAAGTGAAAAGGCTCAAGACATCTGTGTATAGTCATTTAACAAACTTCTCTGAGTATTGTCTGTTCTCTTTTGAGGACTCTTTATTTTTTTTTCTTTTGCAGTGGAATGTCAGGGATAGGTTATCAAATAGATTGAAGAAATTTCAAAGAGATAAAAAGAACTGACCTAAATTTGTCCTGTCTGATAAAATGGCAACACCCCTCAGCTACTTGACCAGCCTTAGGTCTAAACAGTCCAAAGTATCCCAGGGCTGTGAGAGCTGGTGTTAGATGAGAATGAAAGATTGAAGAATCCACTTCCTGTAAGCATAATAAGTCTGCCTTGTAACCTAAAAAGTTAAAATATTACAAATGTATTAATTTACATTAATTACTAATAGGGTGTTTAAAAAAAATAAATAATAAAAGTCTAATAAGTCCAACAGATTTATTGGGCAGACATGTAATTATTAGAACTGTAAAAAGGGGAGAGGGGGTGTCAACAGTTAAGAGAGGTGTCATGTCCTAAGATCTTACGCAGCCAGGATTCAAATTTAGAACTCTCTAAGCGTTTTGAAATTAGCCCCATTGTGCAGGAAAAAATTGGGTGGAGATAATTGATGGATTAAAAAAAGTCAGATAGATAATTATTACTAGACTAAAGCTTGAACAATGCACTTTTTTATCTTGGCCTTCTTCAGTGGTAGAATGTCTATGGCTCAACTCATCTTGTAAAGCCCTACTTTTGAGAAATGTTGTCCACTTTATGTCGCTCGTCCTTCATGGTCGAAGATATGCACATTTCTCATTTTTCCAATGAACACTAAAATAACTGTAAAATCCTCACTTTAAAAAGCAGGCCTCATATGTTGCAGGAGTAGGCTTGATCAATTGCATGCCTGCTTCTTCTCTTAGCTTTTTGTCGCTCGTCCTTCATGGTCGAAGATGAGCACATTTCTCATTTTTCCAATGAACACTATTCTTCTCTTAGCTTTTTGTTGGTTCGACACTCTTTCAAGCTGGCCACTCTCCTTCCATCATATATTGTGACTATGACATTCACCTGTTCACGCCATGAAAAGCTCTGAACGGTGTCTTTATAGCGATTGTATTGACAAAACTGGGAGAACTTTCCTGAAAATAGTTCCCTGTAAAAAAACTTGTTTGGGAAGGCCATTTGCTGGCATGCGGACTATGTGTACAGCCCATTGGATAGTGTTCACATTTGACAACTGTAGGATTTCAGTATCTGGTATGTTGTTAGACCAATGCATCTTAAGACAGTGGAAGGAGTTAAACTTTTTGATGTGGCAGGAATATAAGGTCCAGGACTCTGATGCTCATGAAAGTGAAGAGAGCACTACAGGACTGAGAGGTTCAGTTTCGTGGATATGCTGTCAACCACATACAATGCAGGTAATGGTGGAAGGAACCAGACAATTTTTTATTTGTCTCTCTCCGCTCCTAGAGCTGAGACGCAACACTTATTGAAGTGGGAAGCGTGGTCAAGAGGCTAAGTACTCTTTAACTTGGCTAGTTTCTAGGTTCGACACCCGACTCGAGCAGATTTTTGTTTACTGAGCACCAGCATGAAAAACCTTCTCTCATGTACCCCCTTCCTCCGCCCAACTGGTCCACAAATGAGATTGGACCATAGCACTCTAAGCATGCTATAAGCATGAAAGTACATAAAAGCTATAATAATAATAATAATTATAAAAGCCTACTTTACATACCAAGGATTTCTTTTAACAATAGATGTTTTCTGTAATTCATGTCTAATGCCTCCAAAGGACAATAATTAAACAATTCCTGTCTCGCTAGTTCAGTGTCTGCATAGATCTGTGCTAGTATGTTGTAGGTTAGCACTCTAAAACTGTTTAAATAATATATAGAACAATAAATTTCACATTATCAGATTCAGTTGTAATATATTTTGTTTTAAGTGAAACCATTTCCTTCAAAATGATTCTAAAGAAATTATTATCATTTCTACATTTTATTACATACACAATTAGAAATAACACATTAGATGTAATTAGCCTCTGCAATTTAAATGATTTATTACAAAGCTTATATTTATATCAACTCACTCTGTCTGATAAAACTTTGTACACATTATTTCTCCCACAATCGATCTTGGATCAAGCTGAAATTTTGCATTATTATTTCTTTTACCTAACAACATAAGAATCAATATTAAAAAATACCCAATTAGTTAATTAATTATTGGTAATTCTTTTTTTTTTTTGGTATCTCAAACAAGGGAAAGAATTTGTACTTGAATGAAGTAATGATATAAGCTGAATTCGTCTGAGTCTTAGTGAACACAACATGAAAAATAGGATGAATCTATAAAAACAATAAATAACTATGACTATACAATCTTCCATGTTCATAGGCTCTCCACTAGCAGAGTGATTACCATGTTGGCTTGAGCTATGAGTTTGAATTCAGGTCATTCTCCATTTTTTTTATTTTTATAAATGCTTTTTTTATTGTTAGTCTAGCTCTATTAAAAATTTATTTACGTGATTGATCCAAACTAATTGATGCAAGTACGCTTAATATTTAGCTTTGTTTTTTAAACACTCAATATAAGCTTTGAATTTGATTTTTTTTAAAGTTATTTTATGCTTTTCTCATTATTATTATCAATGTCACACTAAAAGAGGATTTAATGTCTAATACATATGCTGTTTTTAAACACAGGCAGCAAAATTCATTCCCATTAGCATTAAAATGGAGAGATTTTATTTATATAATATAAAAAAATATCAGAGCACATCTTATCATGGATATGATGATGGATATGAATGATGTAAGCAACAGTAGTTAAAAGAGATTCAGTACTGAAATTACAAAGTGTGTTATATTTAAGCCTAAACAAAGAAAAGTGACATTTGAACTTTTAACATACATGGTACTTATCATATAATAGATATTTACCTTCCTTTTGGAGCCGCTTCTAATGTATGTGCATGACGCTTTTCAAATGGACAAGGACCTGGTCCTTGAGTTACAGGAACTGTTGATATGACAGCTTCCATTTTTCCAGCAGACGCACTAAATTTTGGTACACAAACTAATAAAATATGATGTCCTAAATCTCCAGGCGATGGGGTGTAGCTGTAACTTTTTACTGCATCGCTCAGATCTACCTGACCTCTGCTAACCAATAAATTAATTTTCTGAAGATGTTTAGCTTCAAACGTTTTCCAATAAAATTCACATTCTTCAAGGTTTGCAAACTCAATCTCTATTTCAGGGAATAAAGGAAATCCTTCTAATATGATTGAAGGCAAATTTCTTAATTTAACACTTGGTGGATTAAAATTTATAGGAATTTCTTCCTCACCAACTTTAAGAAGAGCTCCTCTCACCCAAGCGTCTTGGTTACTAGTAGATAAATCAATACTTTTTCCATTTAAAATTATATCTAAAGGAATTTCTAAATTTTCATTACTTTTATCAGTCGATTGGTCAACAGAAGAATCGGCATTATTTTCTGTTTCTTTCTTCTTTTTCTTTACTTTTTTGTTTAACTTTTTGGACAAATTGAGACGCAATCTGTCCAATGTTACTTTCAGCTCTTCATTTTTCTGTCTGTTCAGATTGAATGTTTTCACTGTTCCTCGACCTTCTTTTGAGTCAGCCAAATCAAGTGTTATTTGTAATCTATCTTCGGTTTCTAAATTTCTGACGAATACAGTAGACATTTTAGTTGGAAAATAGGATAGCTTACTGGCCTGCACACTAGAGAAATTAAATTTTGATTTTAAATGACGCTCTTTTGATAACGTGTTCCAAGTGTGTTTGGTGAAATAGTGCCACAACTTTGATGACATCGTTAAAACAGAACCGGAAACACACGGTTGAAATTGAAAGTACGAAATAACACAAGTTGGTTCATCTAAATTTATTTAGATTCTAATCGTTTTGCTGACCACACATTTCCATTTTAAAATAGAATCTACATATAATCATGATCTACTACATCGGCTTATAGATCTATATATCTAGATCTAATGTTTCTTTTATTAGATCTAGATCTATTTCTTTTTATGATAAACTATTACATTACATACTCTTGATGGCGGTATGGAATTACGAATTCGCTTTTTAAATCAAGGCTATAACGCAAATTCGAATTTTTATTATTAAGTGTAAGCATGAAAAGTTAAAATGTAGCCAGCATAATTAAGCTGTGCTTATATATAATAATGATGTCTGGCCATTTAACCATTATGTAAACGGTATATTTAATATTTTTTGAAAGCTTAATGTAGCCTACATTGTTTCCCTCTACACCTAGCAGTAGACCTCTATCTATTGTGCGGCTGAAACGGAGACTCTTGGACGTAGAAGGTAAATATATTTATGGTTGGTGTGGCTACATGTAGGTTTACATAGTTTTTTTTTTTTTTGAGCTCTTATCCCTCCCAGTGCTTATTTTGGGACAGAGGCAAAAGACACGTTAAAAATAAAAAGAGGATAACTCTTTCATTGTAAAAAGTATTTTCTTTTCATTTCTTGGTTGTTTCCCCTTTACCATATACCAAGCCAGTCGTGAAGAAAAACCAAATAAAGAAATACTGGTATAAATACTATAATCATTACATATAGGCTGAACAAAAAGTCTATAGGCCTAGAGGAATCGCGAAAGTTAATGGAATATGTTTCTACATATAAAAACTAGATGTTACGATGTAAAGAAAGTTTACTATAAACATGTTATAATTTTCCAAATTCATCTTCACCAATTCATCCAATTCGAACCCCATTAAATAGTTTAACCTGGTAGGTCTATAAACTCATTTCGAATCATAATACATATGGCAATAAAAATCACACAATAATATATTGACATTTAAAAAAAAAAGTAGAAGAATTTTAAAGAATTGAAATCAAATTAGATCATGTCTTTCCACCCATAAAAGTGCCAGTTATAAAAAGTAACAAACAAAAAAAACTAAAATAAAAAACTACTTACTTTATTCATGGCAAACCGGTAACAAAGATTAAACACTCAAAGATGTACTCTAGGTGTAATTTAATGTAATTATAAATGAAAAGTTATCATGGTATCCCCAAATTTTATGAAATTATTTAAAAATCAAGCAAAACATTACGGCTTATTAAAAGAATTTTTTACAAATCAAGCAAGAAAATAAAATTTAAAAGAGTTTAAATTCTAGTTAGGCCACTATAAGAATATGCATCCTCTGTTTGGGATCCTTCAAAGAAATTAGAACAAATACAAAATAGAGCAGTGAGATTTATAACAAATGAATATTCACAGTTTATTAGAGTAACATAATCAGTAAAATCACTAACATTACAGACACTTAAAGTAAAGTAAAGTAGCTATAATACATAAAACATTAAAACATAACTATTAAAAACAGAAAAACAAAATCTAATGAAATAGTGCCTACTCATAAAGACACAAAGGTAGTGTAAATTTCTTATTCCATACGCTAGAAAAAAAAATCATAAAAGTGCTCCTTCTTCCCTATAGCGCCATAAGATAATGGAATGGGTTGCCTGAATCAGCCAGGAAAACCAAGCAGTTAGAAGAGTTTAAGTCACTGATCAACACGCGTGACTAGATTGACATTTGAAATGCATAGGGCATAATTAGGCCTTATCTTCTTTTTAGAAGCAACGTCTTTAGCAGATAACAGATAAGATAAAATTAAACTAATCTTGAGAGCTTGTTGACCAATTCAAGTTATTATTTTAGTACACTCATAAATGTTTGGGCCTGTGAAACGTGGCAAATTGTATTCGCTACATTTTCGTATCTTTTGTAGGCATGTACTAGATCTATCCACTTTCAAAAATGAAAATCTAAAAATCCACAATTTAATTTGGTTTATCAATACTTTTTTCAGTGTAATTTAGCCTAAATGAGAACACAATTGTGTTAATAAAAAATGTTTACGTGAATAGTTACAGACTGTTGTTGATTTTTTTCATTGCTTTCAATCTGTAACCAATAATGCATTATGCGTTCTACTTTATCGTTTTCTTAGGAGCATGTTAAATTTCCGAGTTTTTCGAAATAGTGTTAATTAATTAGGCTTTTATTTATTTTAACGGTAAATGTTTTGGCCTATAAAAATCCAAACTGGCAAGAAAAGAAATACTCACGGGCTAGATGCCAGATTATTTGGCCTAGTTACACAAGTACTCACGGGGAAATACAACCAATGAGACTTAAAATAGACATTTGCTTCGCCTGTTAAAATATCTGTGTTACGATCGAAAGGAATGTACTAATATTTGTAATAAAAAAAATTGTAATTTAAGAATTCAACGTTTATTTTCACATTCTCATTGTGTTTATTCGTGATAAAATCGATTGATAACTTATAAGTTTCCCTGCAATTGCTATTCAAATATTGATACATTTGTCAAGGACTCGCATCCTTTCGACCTAACGTGAAGTCAACACATCCATGTTAGCGAAGAAAATTTTACTGGGACATTAATTCCAGTTTTGTAATTTCATTCATCACTTTCGTGCTATTTTCTTTTCATCATCTGCTGTAGGGACATCACGCTATGTGACAGGTTTGAAGGAGTATCCTTGTGGAGCCTATTTCTATGGCTTCGATTTGGGCTAGCTGTAGTGCTAGGGTGCATCTTCAAAGCAAAAGATGGCGCTTGCATCTTCTCAGTTTCAGGAATTTGTAGAGACTGCTTTGCCTAATGTTTCACAGGTAACAACAAGCATCACTCGCAACACACATTACTTTAATTATCACTGTTATCCAAAATCAAATTACCAAGCTAACCCCTTGTTTTCTTGGGTATAAAATCATTTTTTATTGCAAGCCCTATGCATGTTCATGTATCATTCATGTTATTATATTATTATTATGTTATCACTAATATCAGTTATGTATTGTTACTTTGTTACTAGAATAGAATACTGAATAGTATATTTTTTGGTACTGGTGAAAATTTCCTGTTTGTCTTTGATGCTTTGAAATTAATGTTACTGAATCTAAATAATTAGTCTTCAGAGTTTAGAGGTTGTTTTTTTGTTTTTATAACTTGAGGACATTTAACTTGAGGTCTATGTAAAAAAAAGGGGGGGTGTCTATATTTTACTCTATAGATTCTAGAGCTGACTAGCAGTAGATGAGAAGCCTTCTTTTTTTTTTTTTTCTAATTTACAGTTTACAGGGTTCACTTAGTAAAGATCACTTTCATGCAGCTGTAAAATCTTCTATTAGTTCACCTTCACACAGCTCTAAATCTTATCTTCCATTACAATTATTTCCATTAACATAGTAAGTTACCACACACACACCGGGGATACCCAATCTTATTCTCACTTCTAAATCTTAATATTTAATTTCTACCCCTCTGCCTATGGGATAATGTGCATCAGTAATATAAATAAATAGCTTTGTTAGAGTTAGAGTTGCTACAAGGCTAAATTACAAGTAAAATATGCAGTAATATTCACCACTGGATGCAAGATGGCTGACCGGTAAAGCTCTTGGCTTCTGAACCGGGGTTCGAAACCTGGTGAAGACTGGGACTTTTTATTTCGTGATCTTCAGGTGCCACCCAGCTGAATGGGTACCTAAGATTAGTTGGGGAAAAGTAAAGGTGGTTGGTCGTTGTGCTGGCCACATCACATTCTCGTTAACCGTAGGCCACAGAAACAGATGACCGTTATATCATCTGCCCTATAGACCACAACGTCGGAAAGGGGAACATTACTTTTTTTTTTTAATATTCACCACTGCTAGAAGAAGTATTTTTATAGATAATATTGCCATAGGCTGCCAGGTCATGTGGAATGCACTCTGAACTGTCATCTCGGTGATTGAACCCCCTCTGCCATCCACCTCCACTGTCTTGCAGGAACTTTGTTCTTGGTTGTAATTATCTTCAATTCAGGATTATCAGAAACATGTGAAACAAACAAAAAACTTTGTTAAAATGTTCAATTACTCCCTTTTTGTTTCTAATGATGTCATCTACTCTGTTAGTTAGGTACTCAGGGTTAAATACAGTTGCCTGCCAAAGGTGGAATAGTATAGTCCAACACTTCAAATTTGACACATTCAGTAATCCAATACCTTACTTCAGTACATAACAGAAAAATAACTTCCACGTTTGTATTTTGCTAACAAAACCTTTATGAACTAATAAGGAAAGTCTTTCATTTTTGTCAGTTTTTGCTATTAAAGCAGATATAATATAGCTTCTAAGTAGGGACCTGCGAATCAGGAACTTTTTCTCGAATCGAATATCGAATCGAATATCAGAAAATATTCGAATTTCGAATCGAATTCGAATCGAATATTCTTGAAAAAACTTGACAACCAACAAGTGTAAAATAAAACTTCAAATTCAAAATTTTTATTATATGAGTAGTGATTCCTGTTTTTTGTACTGACAATTTTTTTGAGCACGTTTTGCAGAAAAAAGTTTTTGTCAACCTCATCGAAGTATTTTCGAATTGAAGACATAATGAAGAGCCTATAAAAGTAACCAGAAACTCAAGATTAAAATTTTAAATTAAATTATAAATTCCTAATATTAATTCACCTCAAAAAAAAATTGGTGAAAAGAGTACAGGAATTCGTGTCGTGTGTTTGATCCGAAGTTGGCCCAGTATGATCCAAGATTGTTCAATGAATAAAATATTCAGACAATTTGTTGAAGAACAAATATAAATTATTTTCGGAAATTCCGAATCGAAAGCAAGAAAAATCTTGTTTGAGTAACTGTAGAACTTTCAGCTAACACTGGTTTCAGAAGCTGCTTTATAAACCAGTTAAGTAACATTTTACACACCAAAGTACACACCAAAACCGAGCTTGAATTATCCACAAAAAAGCATTACTTTTTTTGGAAAATATTCGAAGATTCGAAAATTTAAAAATAATATCGAATTCGAATATTCGTTTTATATTCGAATCGAATATTCGCAGGTCCCTACTTCTAAGATTATTTAACATGACATACTATTTAAAAAGTTAAGCTAAAAACAGGAAAGGAATCTTTCATTCAATAATTTTCTTCTGTGGCATTTTATAAATAACAAGTCGACAGTTTCAAGTGATAATTATTTTATAGTATCTTTCTATTTTTTTTATTTTGGGGCCTCTTTATAGAAGGCCTTGCAAAATTTATCTCGCCCATATGAAATTTACTTCTTGCCCTGCCATTGCAAGACTCGTTAAAAATTTCTCTTAAGGCTTAGTTTAACTATTTAATTTTACTTATTATAACATCAAGTTAGTGAATCATACAATAGACAATCTACTGTGAGATGAAGCAATGTTAATAAAATTTTACCAGTTTATTGAGTGGTAAAAGTAAAGTAAAGCTCCTCTTTCAGACCTTCCGATCAGTAGGTCAGATGATGTAAAGGTCATCTGTTTCTATGGTCCATGGTTAACAAGGGTGTCATGTGGCCAGCAGGACCAACCACATTTACTTTTTTCCCTAACTAATGTCGGGTAACCATTGGAGCTGGGTGGAATCAGAGGCGCCCTAAAGATCCTGAAATTAAAAATCCCAGGATTCAAACCTGGGCTCTCTTGGTTCAGAAGTCAAGTACTTCATCACTCAGCCTCCTATGGGGTGTGGTGGCTTGACTTATGACCAGAGGTGTCATGAGTAAAAACTGGTTTTCGCTTCATGGTCTTAAAAATAAAAAGAAAAGCATTTTTATTGAGGTTGGGACAACTAATAAAGTTATAGTACAAAATTGTTTAGGGTGTTGGAAGCAAGCAAGGTTTATGTTGTTGATGTAAACAAAAATTTTATTTCTGTTTATACATTAAGAAACATTATGTAGTTCAAATAGAGGAAAACTGAATCCAACCCCATACTAACTTGTAAATCTAAATATATTTTTAAAGATCATTAGGAGTCAGGCCTGAGGCAAATCCATGAGTGGCTTAAGGAATTTGTAGACGCATTGCTTTATTCTGGCAAATCCTGCCATAGCTGCTGATTCTAAATTGTATTTCTTTTAAGCCCAACAGATTGGTATTTTCTATAATAAAATTAAGAATTATATTTTGATATTAATAACAAACATCAACAATTACCACATATATTTGATCATACAAAATTAAATGCTGTTGTGGTCAGATAACACTATTCTTCTAATTGCAGAGCTGGTTAACAAGTGTCTAATATTATTTTTATAAATAAGTTCAAGTACATATACATACCAAAATCACACACACATACTTCATTGTAAAAATTATATCTAATATATAAAGTAAAATGTAAAGAGTATGTATGTATATATATCCGACATAGAAATAAAAACCATTTGACCAATCTTGTATAAATATCAATATGTTGGCTAAACTGGAAAAACCTTTTTCACACTCGAGTTTAATTTTTTGTGGCAAAATATTTTTTAAAATTTGTAGGGAACGTTCCTCATGTTTGACAGATCTAAATCTAATCCACTAGATCAGTAATATCCAAATGAAGGATAAATAAAGCTACCTATTGGCTTCCCATTCATAAGATAGAAATTTGCAATCATTTTTTGCACATAAGAGGCAAAAGACTTTGCAGACAATAAGATTCAGAAACTAGTGAATATGGTTAGTCTTATTAGTTTTATTTGTTATATATGTAACAAGTGTGTCTTGTGATTGCCGGGGATTTTACTTGAATTAAAATAGTTGAATAAATGACGATCTAGGATTCACAATAAAAGATTCTTTGTTTAAAACAAAACTCTGGAACTTTATTTAAATATAAAACGTAAGTACAGCTTATGTACAAGTTACAGATCAACAAGCTCAAATAATATTACAAAGGATTTCAAATCAGAGCTCTTAGAAAACACGACTGTCTACTAGAAAATTCTTTCATCGACTGAATTAATTTCAAATTCCCCCCAGCGACCTCTATCCAAGCGTCTTCAAGCGCCACCTGCAACAACCAATAGATTTGAAACATCGTAATTACGTCTTGGGTAAAACCTGAGGCGCTGTCAAGGATCTAGATTTGTGGGGTAATTCCTGAGGCTCAGTCAAGGGTTTTTATTTCTATTTCTATTTACACACAAGCTTTTAAATGTGAAATATACAAATAAATCTATAATGGCATCTGTGACATATATATATATGTATATATATATATATATATATATATATATATATATATATATATAAAAGCTTATAACTAATATGAGTTCCATTCAATATTTTAGTTTTATTCACATAGACCTACTTGCAATTTAATTATAACATTATTTGAAGATTATTACAAATTATTTAAGATTCTTGTAGGTTTCCAATAACATTATATTTATTGGAGATCCATACAATTAGATAAGCAACATTCAAACCAGTATTTCATCTTTACAATTTTCTTGCCTAAAACTTTTAGATTGCCCACACACCACAACCAATATCTCTTACTTTGACCCTGATTTTTTGGTGTAAGATAATCAGATGGTATTTACACACTAGAACTAATAAAAAGTGATTCTATTATATCATTTCTCTTTATATAATTAGACCAAAAAAAAAATGGACAGTTGCAAAATAGAATAGCTGCAAAATACAAATGCACAGTGATAACACACTTCTGATGCAGAATGATGTTTGTGTTATGATGCTTGTAGAGTGACACAATGGCGTTGGGTGGTGTCTTGATATTTTTAGAAGTGTAATCTGGTGATCCAATTGTAAGCAGGATACAGAATGCCTCTTAAAGGAAATAGAATAATTTAGTCCTTCAAGTAGAGATCATGAAAAGATGGAGCACACACTATATATCAAGGAATGATACACATTATAATTCAAATTCATTTAATAGTTGTTTTTTTTTCAAATGTAGACTTAACATAAAGCTTGGAGATTTACTGACTGAATGGACTCTAATGTAAAAAGCTTTTTCTCTCTTTTATTTGTAAGTTTTCTAACCAAAAGTTCTAGCAGAAACTAAAGAAAAAAAAAATTCATTTCTTTACATTGTTTACATTATTTACTCATTTTTATAGAAACTCGAATGTACTAGACTAGAAGCCAAAGTGTAAAAAATATCTTCTTTATATACTAATGACTTCTCTGGCAACTTTGATGTGTACACTACAGAGACAAGACATGACAAGATAAAAAATAAATAAGACATTAATAGACATAATTTTGTGTGTGTGTGTTTAATAGTTTCTCTTTATTGTTAGTAAATGGGATATGGGGCAGAGAGGCTAAGTATGCTTTAACTTGACTTGGCTACCCATCAAGGGGGTAGAGGTTTGACACCCAACTCAATCAGAGTTGTGTTTACTGAGCACCCCTAAAGGCAACATGAAAAACCTTCTCCCAGATACCCCCCTCCCCGCCCACTGGTCCACAAATGAGATACCTTAGTTCAGTATCCCTTTGGTGAAAAATTGAATAAGAGTAAGTTTTTAAATAACTTTTGTCTGTTCCTTCAAGAATTAAGGGCACTTGCGTGGATAAGTGGTGAAGCTGAGGTCCTTGGTTTGAATCTCAGTGAAGACTGGCATTTTGAATTTCTGAATTTTTAGGGCACCCCTGAGTCCACCTAACTCTAATAGGTACCTGACTTTTGCTGGCCTCATAGCACCCTGTTTGTTAACCATAGGCCAAGGAAACAGGTGACCCCAAAGATCACAAGCTCTGAAAGGGAAATAAATAAACATTCTATCCCACACCTCCTGCAGAACAGCAGGGGATGACAGAGAAAAAGGTGTAAACTTGGTCCATTGTGATGACAGTTTGACTGGATCAATATAAGAATGTGTAACAACAGATTAAACACTTCCATGGAAAGTTATGTCCATGTAATCATGATTCTTTTTTTTTTTTAATTTTGCTTGCAGGGCAAAGGAGGCAAAAGAAAAGGAAAATTTAATAAAAGATCAGATGGCAGTTTCTCTGATAGCTCTAACAGTTTTATTAGACAGGTAAGTGGAGGTGTTTTTTTTTCTTGCTCTAAAGAAAGTGATATTTAGTCCTTGCAACTTTGTCTTTCAGAAAGTAGTTAATTCTGGTTAAGGTTAATCGAACCAGCTGCTAATTCAGCTGCTAATTTTGACGGACTCCGAAAGTATCTATAGTATACTATACATTCTTGCAAAATAGAAAAAAAATTGGCTCAGACCAGGAACAAACTCTGTGTAAATGTAGGCTACATGTGATTCTTCATTTTGAACTTTATGCAGCTTCTTCATCATTCATTCATTGGCCTCCTTCAGTCGTAGAACGACTATGGTTTGTCTCGCACACTTCCTCGTGTGGCTGTGGAGCCCTATTTTGGAGAGACACTCCCATCCACAAGTATCGCAGGTAAAGGTGGTCTTCTCTACAGTGGTAGAGGAGCTGGCCAGTTTCCGCGTTGTCAGTTTTTCTTCCAGAGCTGAGGCCCATGCTCTTTCGCTGTCCATAGCCTTCTTGGTCACTGTCTCTCTCCATCTGGTGCGGTCTAGAGCTATGTCTTCCCACTGGTCAGTATTGATGTTCACTGATTTGAGGTAACGTTTTATAACATCTATGTAACGGAGGTGGGGGCGACCAGTTTTTCTTGAGCCAGTCGCAAGTTGTCCGTAGAGGATGACTTTCGGTATGCCATTGTCCTCCATCCGTCGAACATGTCCAAGCCAGCGCAGGCGGCGTTGTCTGAGGGCTGTAAAGATGCTGGGAATACCTGTTCGTGCAAGGATCTCAGTACTGCACACTTTTTCTTTCCATGTGATTTTCAAGATCCTACGAAGACATCGCAAATGGAACGAGTTCAGTCTTCGCTCTTGCTTTGCGTAGGTGGTCCATGATTCACTGCCATACAGCAGCGTGCTCATAACGCATGCCTTGTAGACTTCCATTTTGGTCGCTGTAGTTACCCTGATAGCAAAGATTTAGGGCCCAGTATGGGCCCCAACTGGGCCAGCTTATACTAATCATATGGGCCCCAACTGGGGGTTGAACACTGGCCCAAACGGGTGTCCTTAGGGCTGAGAGTCAGGGGGCCCAGGTGGATCCCCTTGTGAAACCCATGTGGGGCCAGTAAGGGGAAGGACTTGTGGGCCCCTACTGGGCCAATTATACTTGGCCCTAATGAGGGCATTAAAGAAAGCCCAAATGGGGTGAGTCTGGGCGCAATCAGGGTGCCCAGATGAAGCCCTGATGGAACCCTCATGAGCCATAGCTTCTGGTTTTCCCAAACTCTTGCAGCCTTCCCTATACGTTTTTTTTTATGCAGCACTCCAATAGTTTCAAATGTATTGTAATCCATCCTTGTAGTCGTTGTAGACCCACTAGAGAAGACCTATTAACTTTTTGTGTGCAATTTAATACGAAAATTGCTCCATTTGGCATAATAAATTGTTATATGGATTGGATTGGGTTGAATGAATTTTATTGTAAAAAAAAAAAATTTAATGTACAAGTGGGTTATATTATTGTAAAGCGCGTTTAAGTGTAAACCTAAATATACATTGGAAATAACTTATTCCATGCTGTCGTGACATTAGGATAGAAAATGTATTTGTCAGTCAAAGACAAAGAAATAAGCAACAAAATATTTGCCTTTAGTTATGATTTGCATATGAATCCAGAGCTCTAGATCTTTGTGGACTGGGTTTCTTTTGGTTGCAATGCTCTGTTCGCTCATCTAACATGACGCGATGCTACGTACCAAGCTTATATGGTTTATTTTTAGACAGTCATTAAGCAAAACGTACATTAAATACAAATGAAGGGCAAAGGGGGGGGGGTGTTTAACTCCCCCTCCCCTCCTTTCATTTTGCGTTGTCTGCTCACTGACCAACCCTCCTCGCCACCATCTCCTTGCTGCCCCCTCTCCTCACCTCCCCCCCCCCCCCCGTTAACTTTCTAATGGCGGGCTTCCCCCCAGCGTGTCGCGCGTGGTGGAGGAAATAAATGAAGGAAGAAACTCGCTCGCGACAGACGATGGACGAATAAGCGGTCATTGATCGACCATGACGTCATTTAAAGTGGGGGGGGGGGTCCCGCGAAGCTTTGGACGGACGTGGGTCTGATTGAGGCACTGGTTCTCTCCGTTGTCCGTAGTTAGCGCCACCCCGCCTCTCTCCCTGTATCATAAATATTCCGTTAGCATGTTGCTTTGTTTTCTTGAATTGCGTCTTCATTAGACTTGGGAGCTTACAGTGCCCTGTCTATTGTAGCCAGTTGCTTGCTGTCATCAGACCTTTGTAGCCAGCTGTAGAGTCGTGTATAGTGCGTGCATCACAAGGAATTGTCGCTATCGCTAAATGTTGTCCCAATAGAAAGAAAACTATATGGAGAGCTCCCTGACTTGGAAACCACTGCGCAGTTCATCTCAGATATTGGTGTAGTGATCTGAACCCTCCAACATGACAATGAGAACGAAGAAGAAGAAGAAGCTAAATGTTTTTTTTTTTTTTCTGAGTGAAACCTGGTACACTATGAGGAGTTAATCACATCAAACACACAATTTTAAGTTTTAAAACCTAACTCATCCATGTCATACGTCTAGTGAAATACCTGTTATGGCGTATTCGGATTGGGCTTGCTGTCGTCATACCGAAGTCCCGTGATTTAACGTACTTAGCTATTATCAAATGTAACAGCCGCAATATAAAGGTAAAGAATTCCCAGTCGCCCAATTTTTCAGGGATGCAATAGATGCGCGCATGGAAATTATAATTAAGATTAGGATCGAACTATCGGCCGTGTACGCTGTACAGACTGTACAAACACACATAATATGGTTCGTCGCTCATTGAGCTCTTGCCTTCGAAAAGACAAGGCGTCGAGATATTCGGCGAAATGTTATGACTTCACATGTTTGGGTTAAGTCCTGTCGTGCATAAAGTGTAGCTGATGAAGGTGCGGCTCATTATAGTAAACTATTACAAAAAACACAAGAAGCTGCCATAATTAATGGCAACAGTCAACAGATTTGTCTGCATGCACAATGTGTTGGTCATATTCTACGTTTTGACATTTTGTACTGCGTCGTACCTGGTACAGTTGCAAAATACGCAAATACTCAGAAGAAAGAAAATGTAATAGCAGAATTTTATTTCATTTTCTGTCTATATGATGTTGATCAACATATTGAGTTTTTTTTTTTTTT
>JADKLZ010005465.1:18512689-18526929 GCA_021533235.1 Biomphalaria straminea
TATCGCAAACAAATCTACCGGAAGTACTCTACCCTTATAACTAAGGACGCCTCGGTGAACGGAACTTATGCTTAGTTACCTTAGTGTTGGCAGTCCATGTAATAGATCTAGATCTAGATCTATATAGTCTATGATCAAGGACGACTTTTACCACCAGGTCACTAAGTTTGATTCCTGTCTTAAATATATAGGTTTGTGTCTAGACTATAGTGCTATAAAAAATGCGAATCTGAAATGTTAACGGAATAATATATTCTAAATCTTACTGAGTCTTACTGCTTGATTATTATCATTATAGATCTAGTCTAGATAAAAATCATAAAATAGCTAGTCTAGATCTATTTAGATTCTAGACTAGATCCAGTCCTAAAATAATGGATTTACTAACGTCTATTATGGAACCTTTATTTTTATGCACAATTTTTGTATAATTTAATAAATTCAATCAATTAAAAATAATCACACAATTTTCACCCTTCCTTCACCAATCAGACCAATGCCAGGCCCAATGCAATGGGCATGGCCTCCAATGGGCCAATGCCACATTCTAGATCTAATCTAAATCTAATCTAATTAATAGATCTAAAAGTATCTATCTACTCTAGTACTAACTAGGCCTAGATCATCTTATACTTGTACACTTATAGTACTATAGTATAGCCTATATAGGGACTGCATTTACTTATTTCCTTATTAATAATATAAATATGTATCGAAAGATTGCTGCTGTCAGCATCATTTTATTTGCTTTACAACATGTCATAAGGATCATGTAATTTTCATTATTTATTTTATGGTTGAATCATTAATTTTATTAATCTATATATCTAGACTGTTATAGGGTATAGGTTCGGTAATTTCGAAATTGCCTCCAAGGCTCTAATATCTTAATCTTATCTAGAAGACTAGATCTGTAGAGATCTTATAAATCTTATAATAAGTTATATGAAAGATGAATGCCACTACTGGGTCTAGGCTGCCAGACATAACACGTAAAGGCTGCACCAATCAGCCCAGCTGTACACATTGAGACATTGAAGAGACCCACAAATAACCTGGTTGTTCAGAGAGCATGTTAACTCTCTTACTAACCTTTCTCCACAACTCCACAAGTGTTGGGGGGTTCAGTGCATAGTCCTGTTAAAACAAAACCTTTAAATTGCACTTTTACATTCACTTCCGGCACTTACAGATGTAGTGAGCAGCCACTCCACTTGACCACCCCTGAAAAAATGCAATAAGATGGAACTGAAATGCCATGGGTCTATGTATTAGACTGGAAAGATTTACTATATTATCTACTCTATAGCCTTTAATCTGTCACAATATGATAAAAATAGTTTTTTAATATATGTTGACTTTGACTTAATCCTGTGTTCTCCCAGGGAGCATAGGGCCGCAACCACACCTCTCCACCGAACTCGGTTCTGAGCAGCTTTCTTCATCTGCTCCCATGTCATTCCAGTACCCTCAGCTTCACTGATGACTGACCTCTTCCAGGTTTGCTTGGGTCTGCCCACTTTCCTTGTGGGTTCCAGTCAAGAGCTTGCCTTGCATCATTGGTAGCTGGTTTTCGCAGGGTGTGTCCTATCCAGCTCCATTTTCGTTTGGTAATGTCTTGTGCTATAGGCTTTTGTCTAGTTTTTTCCCACAATCAGTAGTGGTTATCTTTTCTGGCCACCTAATTCCTAATATCCGGTGTAGGCATCTGTTAACAAAAGTTTGGAGCTTTTCCATATTTGTTTTAGTGATATGTAACAAAAACTAAAAAGTTATGGTTGTTCAGCCTAAAAGTTTTTAAATTTTGATCAACCATCAATACTGGCAAAAACCAATAAAAAGCAGGCGCCCCAAAAGACAAACCACAAGTTAGGTGGCTTGATGACATATAGGCAGATCTACAACAGCTTAATGGCAGACATGGAGACGTGACGCACAGGGCAGATCAGAATGGAGACATGTGCTAAAGATGGCCTGAGCCCTTCACTTGCTGTAGCACCACTGAGATGGATGGATCAGTATCAATAATCACACCAAATATTTATTGTATGCTAGATCTAGTACGGGATGATCCTTCAAAAAAGAAGATTACATCCTAGCCCAAACCTTATAAAAGGCTTATTCAGTGATGGCATCGGGTAGTGTTGAAGTTAAGACCCTTACGATGACAATCCAGACAAGACAGCCATCCAATTGTAAAACAGAAAAGTTGAACTGATGGTTTGTTTTATGTAGTCTTACGGTTTAGCTGTTGAGCTCACTAATCCATACATTTGCATCTACAGTTACTCACTGGGTTATCATCTGCAGTTTTATCAACATTATCCTGGTGCTTGCTATGAAGTCAACGGAATAGGTTAGTTACTCTAGTTAATTTTTATTAATGCATTAAATAGCAAGTTGGGAAACATTGAGTGTATAAATTGAAGTGGTTGAAAATGAAGCAAAATAGAAAGTACTATATGATGCTCTCCCCCTTTAAACCTTTATGCTACAGTTCTAATAGTTTCAGGATTTTATTTTGGAGAGCTGTGTATTTTCCCCCTAGTCACATGACACATGTGAGCTCAGAATGTATCTCTTTTTGAACACACTTGAGTAACACAGTGTTGAATATATTTTTCCTTGAGATTTATGCTTACAAACTCAATTCAATAAATAAATAATTAATCTAGCAATCAACAAACAATGAAATATAAATTAAGTGTACAAATAGGATAATAACTTCACTGACATCTAATAATTTCGTATGTTCTTTATATACTGTAGTTGTATAGTTTTTTCAACATCTGCTAATATACCTGCAAACATACTTTTCTAGATTGTTTACGTCTTAATTCTAATTTTCTTCAACTTTCTTAAACTTCTACCTTGACCTTCTATCCAGTTCTAACAATATTTCTAAATGTATTTACATCAAGGTCAGCTAGATTGTTCATTCTACCAATAAATAAGTCCCTCTCTCACACACACACATATACAAAGTGACCTATTAACCTTGTCAGCTTTCTTCTCCTGGCTTGCACTAGCGTTCTCTCTCTTGACAATTATACTCAGAAGTATGAAATAGTTTATTAGTCTGTGAACAACACAAAGTACTACCATCTTTACTCTTACCAACAAACATCTGCTAGGCTACTGATCTTAAGATTGCATATAGTGTTTGATTATACTCTGTCTTTGTGTCAGGCTAAAATCATTTCCAATAGAAGGTTTGGAAGAGCACCCAACACATTTTTCTATTAAATGCATTATAATGTTAATTACTACCTATGCTCATTACATTTAATATAGGGGTGTGATTCTTTTGATTTATCTGAATTAAGGAATACATTGAAATGAGAATTTTTTAAATGAAAATTTTTAAGTTGACAAATGTGATATCAGGGTAATTTGCTTTTTACAAAACTTATATCAATTCACTCTGTCTGTCTGGTAAAAAGTTTCTACACATTCTCCCACACCCATTCTAGAATCATATTGAAACTTTTCATTGGTATAGATTAGACATGAATCAATTTTTCAATTTTTTAAAAGTTTAACCTATTAATTAATTACATGTATTGGTAATTATTATTTTGTTTGATATTGAATAAAGGAAATAATGTATACATTGTTGAGAGAAAAGTAAGTGTGGATCTTATTTCCTTACATAAGCTTTAATTTTTTTTTTAAAGTAATTTCTATATTTTGCTTGTTTAATGTTCAGATTTTGGGGCAGGAGATTTGGATATTACACGAGATGGGATGACTTTCATAACATCAGTATGTTGATACTTTTTTTTTTTAATGCATTATTTCTTCTTTTTTTTTTATTTATTTAAACTTAATGGTAGGGAGATGACATCAACTTCTTAAATGTGTATTTATCAAAATAATATTAATCAAAATAAATTCTTAGTTTAAATGTGTCCTTTTTTTTTACTTATATTGTGTAGTCCTAAATAGAAATGTGTATGTCCAATTGTATAGATTAGTTAAGTTAAAAGTTTCCCCTTTCAGACCTTGCGATCTATGGGGCAGAAGGTGTTAAGGTCATCTGTTTCTTAGGCCACCGGTTACCGAGCAGGGTGTTATATGGCCAACATAAGGACCAACCACCTTTACTTTACCCAACTAAAGTCAGGTACCCATTAGAGTTGGGTGTACTCAGGGGTGCCCTAAAAATCCCAAAATTCTAAATCCCATTCTTAAATGGGATTTGAACCCAGGACCTCAGGTTCAGAAGCCAAATGCTTAACAACTCGACCACCTGGCCCCCAATTGTGTAGATTAACTTCCTTTTAAACCTGCATTTAAAGCCGGTGTTTACACCTCATATTTATTTAACCTTACTAATAATATCTTTGTGGTATCTGGTGTGATATTTTGTATAATTTATATTTTATTTTTAAACTTAGGGTTGGAATATGAATATATTCTCTGACAGTTTCCAAGATTATTATCACAAAAATGATATTACTGGAGCCATATATCTACTCAGGGTCAGTGAAAATGGATCAACTCCAATAAAACTGGATATCATTAGCAGTGATGCTTTGTTTAAATTAGACAGTTTTCGACCTCGTGGTATTAGTGTGTATCCCAATATGTCCACAGGTTTGTAAATATTTCTCGTTGTTTGTTGTATATATTTGTTCTTTTCCTTCAAAAAGTGTATGTTAAGTCTGTATGGTTTGAAAGTATGTGAATACAGGAAGGAAATAATGTACTAATAGTCTAAATCTTTGAGCAAATAACAGCAGACTTAACTTAGCATATAACAGCAAACATAACAGGCAGTTTATATAAAAGGAAACTTGGCTTATACCTAAAATGAATCTGTTACAACTAATTCATAAAATTATATTCTGTTTGACTGCCCCAGACTTGCTGATCTCCATCTCCACAGCTCTAGGAAACCATAAATTCTCAACCTGTATAGTGATATACATGCAATCCACAAAACAGTCGGGTTTCTGTCCAGGGTTTTTGCAAGAAAGTGATGATCAAATCTAAAATGACCACTTATTCATGCGATATGTGCGCTGGACTGTTGTTCTCCTGGGCTATTACCATGCCCGCTACCATCCCGTTTAGACTAGGAAGTAAATTATCTTCAACATTGAAGGAGCTTAGGAAACATTTTAAACATTTTAGAAAACATTTTTTTTTTAAATGTGATAGCCCATGAAGTTCACACACACACACAAGAATCGTATCTTTTGTCTGACTGCCATTAGCCACTTTTTGAATTGTTTTAAAAACAAAAGAACAAGCTTTCAAAAGACAAAGAATCAATGCTGCACCTGTTTTAAAACATTGATGAAATTGATTTAAATTCAACAACTTTATAGTAAACAATTATATAATGAGTGTATTGAAAATTATATTTTTTTAAATGTTCATGAGCTGCTAACAAAACACATCCACATAAAATATTTTTCTCCGAATACAGTTGCAGACTGCTATAAATCAACGTATACTTTTAAAAAATACTGTTTAATACTTTACTTAGATCTAAACTATTTTTACAACAGTTAACCAATTTTATTTTGAAATCAAATTAAAAAAAAAAAGTTAAGTTCCTCCCATTCAGACCTTGATATCTATAGGACAGATGGTGTTAAGGTCATTTGTTTCTTTGGCCAACTGTTAACGAGCAGGGTGTTATGTGGCCAGCACAGTGCACAACCGCCTTTACTTTCCCCAACTTAAGTCAGGTACACATTAGAGCTTGGTGGACTCCGGGCTGCTCTAAAAATCCCAAATTTTAAAATCCCATAGCTTGAAATAGTTTTACATTTAATGTAATTAAAGACTTTTGACTTGAAATCGACTTTCTAATCTCCTTGCAGGTAAACATATTCTTTTTGTTGTCAATCATCCACCCAAAGAAGTCAACAGGGTAGAAAAATTTGAGTTTGATCCATTGAGTTCAGTTTTACATCACATTAAATCCTACACTAGTGACAAGCTCAGATTGTAAGTTGATTTTTATACCATTGTTAGTGTTTGTAAATAAGTGCTTCTTCCTTTGAAGTCTTAAAGAATGGAGAGTATCTTAGGTCTGACATCTGCACACTTTAAAATAAAACATATGCAGTTTGTGTCCAGGCAGGTACCAGTTATCTCAGCAGTTACTTAACTTTTTTTAATATAATAATTTTGAAAAGAAAGTGTTTCTTCAAAAATTCTTTCATAAAGTAAACTATTGTTTTACATAAACGAAATCAAGTTTAGTTTTTTCCTTTAATTTTTTTCTTTAGATTTTCTAAAACCATCAAAAACCCTGCCTAACTTGTAATATTAACTTAGCAGACCAGGGTATAAACTTCTGGTCCATAGGAATCCTGCGTTCCAGTACCGCCTCATCGGGGTCGCCGGGTGTACACTCTGCTCCTTAGAGGGTGGCCAAGTGTACTGGTTGCTCGCTACTGATGAATGAGCAAGCAGGGAGTATAAAACTGACTCTAAAAGGGTTATATTGGTCGGGATCTCCTGGGGCCTGGCTGATTCGCCGGTCTAATGGGCAAAACTGGGCTGACTGGCGCTGGCTGTGTCAGGCGGCTCTTTTGCGCTCATGAGCTAGGCTGTTACAAGCCCATCCCACGACATCATAGTAGAGGAACACGTCGAACTCAGTGACAGTTCTAATACTGGGGATGTCTAAAAACCTTTATCAAACTGTTCCCCTTGTGGGAAACTCTTAACCTCAGGTCCATAGGAAAGCTGCCTCATTGTGTAGTATACAATACTATTCAAACTGTTGTCATGAGTTCAGATCGTGTCCACAGACATCTTTTTTATAATAGTCCTTTTTTTTTTTATTCTTTGAAGTACATAAATAAAATTAATATTATACAGGTTTTGCATAATCTTTGAAATAAGTATAATTAATATTTTACAGGTTTTGCATAATTTTTGTCACTCTAATATGTAAATTTTGTTTCTTTGGCAGAGTGTACGACATACAGGCACTGGGAGAAGATTCCTTCTATGCAACCAATATACTTTATGAGAACAAAGTCCGTTTCTTCATGATCCTAGAACTGTTTTCTCTCATGCCATGGTCCAGTGTTGTCCACTACAAGGAAGAGACTGGTTTCCAGGATGTTCTTACTGGACTGACTAGCACCAGTGGCATATTTTTGTCTGGGTGTGGAACGTAAGTTTACTTCTTCCTCTTCGGTCTCATTTATATGTCGGAGAGATCAGACAAGAAGTCTTGAGAGTTTAGCAGTTGGAAAGTTCAGGCAGGTAGTCAGAGAGTTAAGATAAGTGATAGTACATATGCAATTAACTGCGCAGCGGTTTCCAGATCTGCAGCTCTTCATATAGTTTTTGTTCTATAGGTTTTTTTTGGGGCCAGTGTCTTGTTCGGACTGTGCTGCTTTGAAGAACCTGGACAGCATTTTCTGGTGATGGTCAACAAAGGCAAATCTATCTAGTCCCTTTTTTAGGAACATGTGTAACTGATTATGTACCTTTTTAGTTAATGGTACCATGATAACACTTTCTTCTTCTACTAGAAGCTCTTGATTCTTGTAAAGTCTATCACTAAAAAATAGCTTGATGTTATGTTTATGGTGTTCACTATCTCGTAAGGAGGCACAGTGACTGAGTGGTAAAACGCTGGGGGTCCCGGCTTCGAATCCTGGTGAAGACTAGGATTTTTAATTTCGGGATCTTTAGGGCGCCTCCAAGTCCAACCAGCTCTAATGGGTACCTGACATTAGCTGGGGAAAAGTAAAGGCAGTTGATCGTTGTTTAGCAACATGACACCCACGTTAACCGTTGGCCACAGAAAAATATGATTTTTACATCATCTGCCATATAGATCGCAAGGTCTGAAAGGGAAACTTTACTTAGTATCTCATAACATAAAAACTGTCATTTTGTGATTGCTTTATTAAATTGTAAAGAATTGGTTAATAAATTTTCCATCTGACTACTATTACACATTGTATCCAGTTTCGCTAACCAAGCTGCAGGTTCCACAGAATGCAGTACAATGAAAAATAAATGCATTTATTTTTTTATGGAGTTTCATCGTGAAGTGGATTATTTCTAGTGTATTCAGTAATGAGCTGGACCAGTGGTCATGGGTTCTCAATTCATTTGAAGCAGGCCAACTGTGAAGCCTTGAATTTGTAAGTGTTTGAAGTTCTAGTTCTGTCCAAGAGAACTTGTCGCATTAGAAAAAAAATATTTTTATAATTAATATCTCAGTTTAATTTTTATAAAACTGGTTTCTAAAAGTATATTAAAATTAAAATGCAAATGTTTTTAAATTTATTTCTTTTTTTGTTCTTACCCAGATATGTGTATGTATTATTGTGCATGAGTTCAGAAGTCAGAGTCTACACAAGGCACAAAGATCACACCTTGGTGTTGCAGCAGGTATAGCATAGAACAATTATATAAGCTTGCATATAAGGTTACATCAAAACTTCATCATATGTCAAAAACTGGCAAGGTAACAATCTAATTCAACTATCATGTTAAAAAAGTGGGTCAAAGATATTTAGAAGTAACAAGATTATGAAGTAAAATAAATCATCTTCTGTCAGTGCCATTAGACTGTAATGTGCATAGGCTTAGTTATTATATAAACAAAAAAAAAATAAAGAATAATTTTTAAAAAATATTTTCTCTATTCAGTGTTATATTAATAAGTTGTAGAAAGTTCTTTTGAAAAGAAAAAGTTTAGAATATAATGCAAAGTTTTTGAAAGTGATGAATTTGAATATCTGAATGTTTACAAAAATGAAATACAATTTTTCATTTGGTCCCAATTTTTGTTAAATTCCTCTGGCTTTGAGACTTTTCACTAACCTCACCAAACATGAATTCAATCACTAATTTCCTCAAACTTCTCAGTTGCTAGGGACCATTATTCACAATTTTTTGTTTTTGTTTTAGTTTTTTGTTTTTTTGGCATTAAACTTCATCATTTAAATAAGTTTTCTATTATGTTAGTGTTTGCCACTGGACATCTTTTCTATTATATAACTTATACAGCATGCTTATTTGTAAGCTTTTTAGCGGCGAAAAGCCGCTATTAGGTTTGTGCAAAATGTCCGTCTGTCAGACTCAGAGCGCCAAAACTAGAAGAGATACGAAAAATATTATTTCACCATTAAATGCGGCTTGAAAAGTTTAGGTCCAACGGCTACTTTTAGTTTTCTAAAAGCAAACCGTTTAATTTATAAAATTAATTATGCAAGCGATTTTTTAATAACAAAACACCAATTCTAAAACAATTACGTAAATGTCTGTTGGTTGGTCTGTCCGTCACGGTTAGAAAAAAAACAAACACTAAAGGTTTTGAAAATATGATTTAACATGCTTTTGGCATGTAGATATCAGCACATTTTTTGAAATGAACTTTTAGCAGCGGCTTTTGTGTACTAGCGTAAAGCCCGGAAATGACATGATTCTAAACTAATTTCTTAAATTTTTCAAAAAATCAGATTGTTTTTTTTTAAATTGTTTAGTGCCCCTACTAGAATGAAAGAAGCTTATTTTTGTGCGTTTTGTCTGTTGGTTGGTCTGTCCGTCACGGTTAGAAAAAAAACAAACACTAAAGGTTTTGAAAATATGATTTAACCTTTACTGTTCTTTCAGAAATATTGCGATAGTTTAAGGATGGGAGCATACAGGAATTGAGCCAGGGACCAACGATATATCCGAACTAAAGTCTAGTGCGCAAACATCAAGATAAGGCAGGTTTAAACCCTGCTCGCCATCCTCCGTCGTCCAGCGAGAAGTTAATTATTTTCAACTTAAAAAGAACATCCGAAACATCTTGCGAATAGACGGATCTGACAGGGATCTGACTCCGACGGGGGCCGCCTCTGAGTTTGTGTATCACACAAACTCTCTTTGTAATCTTCTTGTTGTTTTTTTTTTGTCATTTCTATTCCACACTGGCTGCCACAAATTAAATTTTTCCTATTCTGTTTGGAAAGGTGTACCCACTGTTAAGCCACCCTGACAACGGGCTTGTTGATCCTGTGACTGGGGATCTCTATATTGGCACACACCCTATTGCCTACCAGTTTATAAATCACCTTGACAGACCTAACAAGTTCAAGGCAGCATCACAGGTAAAGTCTTCCACTTTGCTTTGTTCTACTTTAAAAGAGAGTTTGAATCTTTAATACAGGTGTCTCTTTATTATCTTTCTTTTTTTTTTATTGGAACATTTTTAGATTTGTTTCTAGTACTCTTTCAGATCACTTTTCCAGCTATTTCCACCCTTACTTTTTTTTTTACCTGTTACCTAACCCTTAGTCTGTGGAACATTGGGGCACCAAGCAAGACGTGTCGACCATCTTTTTCCATTCCTCTCTATCCTTTGCCCTGTTTAGAACCTCTTTCAATGGCAGGCCCGTCCATTTTTTTTTTGTTGTCCTCCCATCGCTTTCTCTGTCTGCCTCTTCTTCTTTTTCCTGGTAATGTTCCCTGAAGGAAGGTCTTTGCGAGCTCGAAGACATAGATTTTAAGCTTGCCTTTTTTTTAACAATAGTTTCACCCAGTCTGTAGTAATTGAAACAGTAATAAACCCCAATAAATTGTCCTTTTTTTTGAATAGTTTTTTTGAATTTGAAGCTGAGCCCCAGGCTTTGAACTTGTAAGATGATGGGCTGGACCTTAACTCAGCAGCTAACCACTTTACATTTTAGTTGAGATATTTGGTCAAAGCCCATGTTCACATTTTGTCATTCATTCAAAGAAAACTTTGGGTCATTGTGCTAGCCACACAATTCTCTTGTCAACAGTTTGCCAAGGGAATTAGTAAACCCTACTTTAACTGCCTTGTAAACACCATGCTCAAGTAGCATTCTTTTCTTTTTGATCACTGATACTTTAAAGCGATATAAAAGTGTTTTCCCAAGCGGTGTTACATTTTTCTGTTTGGCCAAATCAACAAGCCCTTAAGTTTGTTTTTTTTTGTTTTTTTTTTTGCTGGCTTTAAAGACTTCTTTAAAGATTAAAGATTTCTACTTTAGATCTAAGTAATTGATATTCTTGAAATAATAGTGAGTATTATTTTGTTAGGTCTTGCAACTGCGGACCAAAGACGGACTCATTGTTGCTGTGACAGAACTTTTTTACGATGATGGAGACCTCATCTCAGGCTCATCGACTGCCGTTGTGTACAACAAGAGCTTACTAGTGGGATCCACTGTGGACAAACTCATTCTTTGTCAGCTTAACATCCCAGTATAAATGTATCTTTATATATTTCTTATCCATTCCCTTCTTTCCCACCATTATAACACAGTGTTCAGTGTGTATTGTGTCAATTTTATTGTTAAAAATGGAGTGGCTTACCCAGTAAGCATTTGCCTACAATGTGGCCAAAACAGAATTTAGTTTATTAAATAGAGCAGAATGAGCAAAACATTATTCTAGAATTTCAAGGGAAGAGGCGATAGAATTTTGAACAAAAATCTTGGCTAAGTAGCCGCCAGATTGAACTCCTGATGGAGTGATTTTTTTAATTATTTTTTTTTTTAAATCTCTCAGTCTAACCTACTCTATGAGGGTAAAATAAAAGCCTTTGAATTGACACGCTCTTTAATGTTTGACTTAAACATCTCCACCCTATTCTGACATCAACAGCCCCTGGTGATCCATAGATCAGGGTAGAAAAGTTAAAACTGTAGTTTTAAGCATAATTATTGGAATAAACTCGTATACAACACACTCAACATGTGAGGGCATGAAAAACACATACAGCTTAATGCATATCCAACTGCAAACACTGCTTTCACTCACATGAATTTTCCAAAGTAGCCAATCGAATACATAATACTTTCTCCGGCAAACCACCAACATTGTACAATAGGCCTACTAAAGAATAAATTACTAGTTAAATTCCAACATGTCTGTAATTTTTTGACAAGAAATAGAGAGCATAAGGCATAAATGGCTGACATTTTTTGCATGTTATAAACAAAACATTGGATGTAATTGTAGTGTGTTTGAAGTCATAACATGTTATACTTAAATTGTTTCTTGTAATTCTGTTGTACATCTTAACATATTTGTTGATTTATATGTTAAATGTTACAGAATGTTACACTCAAAATCATATGTAACTAGGATCATGTTGTTTATGATGTATATGTCAAAAAATGGGGGGGGGTGGAAGCAGGACTATTATTTATAGATCTTATTATGCTTCATATTGACTGAATATAAAAATTTCTTTTATCTCATGTCCACTAATGTTTCAGTGTGCTCTCCACAAATATTCCAAGGACTTCGTCAAGCTGTCTGATAATGTTCTAACTAGTCAGAGCTTTCCTTTAATATTGACTCGTGAATAATAATCTGCTTCTTTTATTTATTTTCAATGTGTGATATTTATTTTTTGCTTTCTATTGAACTTTAACAAAAAAATATGTGCAATATTTTATTTCAATTTTTTTTATAGCTGTGCAATACATTATACATTTTTTTTTAATTTATTAAATATATTTGATTTTTACCAAATTAATTTGTTTTTGTTTTTTTATTAGATTGCATCAATTTTTCATCAAAGTCCACCTGTACATGTGTTAGTGATATCATTAAAAAAAAACATAGTTACACTATGTAGTTGTGCCAGTGGTTTAGTTGTATTGTTTAATATTGTATGTATGTTAGCTTTCTAACCATATTATAGCCAGATATATCACTGGATAAAAATAAGTTTTTAAGACACCTAAAACCTATTAGCTTTTGGGAATATAAAATGAGCCATAAAGAATGGGACATTGCTCATGATCTTTTATATGTTCTCAGGCTGGAAGAAGGCATAACGTTTATATGTGACCGAATGTTTCCATTCATGCAGTGATGGATAAGTCATTTAGGCTATTTTTGAGATGCATTAGAGCTATGACTTATCTTTGATGAGAGAATAGCTGCTTAAGGCTTAACACAGCAACGGGAGGCGGGCACAGTGGTAAAGATTGTTGCTTCCAAACGAAGATGTCCAGAGTTCAAGACTGGAATTTGTTAACTTGGAGTTATTAGACCGACCAAGTCCACCTAACTCTAATAAGTACTTGACTTAGTTGTGGAAAGATGAGGGTGGTTAGTCGTTGTGCTAGCCATGTGACACCCTTGTAGACACAAACATGACCTTTACATCATCTGCCCCATAGATCATAAAGTCTGAAAGGGGTACCTAACTTACTTTATTTTTAACACAGTTACTGAGGAAAATGTATTCTAAATATATTCTAGACACATTTTAATTGTACTAATAATACTAATTATATAAAGACACATTTTACAATTAGATGAAACCTTGGTATACTAGAATACTATAGATCAACAAACTAGGATGTTCTGGTGCATGTTTATCTGTACAGTTTAGTGGCAATGTTGATAACTGTGAATACTAAAAAAAAAAATAGCTTCCAATTCATGTTGAAGGAATGCATAATATCATTCCATTATATTTGAGTGATAGTTTTTCTTTCTTTTGGGGGATCATAATTTGTTAGTGGACAAAATCTACGCATACCAAGAGTTGCGATGACATGGCGGCCATTACGAGGTAAGCGCAAACAGGACGACTTCTTATAACTTGGCGCCACACTTTCATGGAGAACCTCAGCAGTAGCGGTCTTAGGGGGTGGCAACTGGGGCAACCGCCCCAGGCCCCGCGCCTGAGGGGGGCCCCGCGCTGGGAGATTTTATTGTCACCAACTTCGAAAAATAAATGAGTGGTCATAAACAAGGCCTTGTTACTCAATATTTTCCCAGTATACCAATTTTACCAATTGCCATTTAAGCTTACATTTTTTATTTCGAAATACCGTTCAGTTTCGGTAAAGACAGACGAGTCTTAGAGGCTATCATCGTTTAACGTTCACAATAAAAACACATAAGTAGAAGCAACCAATCCTAATCGTTTCGACGTCTAATCGGATTTTATTTGGAAAATACGTAGTGATAAAGTTTGAACTACTCTTTGCATTATGAAAAATTGTATATGAAAAATACATTTGTAGTAACAATAATGGAACTTTTGACTAATTGATTATTTAATGAAAATAATCAGTGCTTTTTTTTTACCGTCACATCGTACGGCTTTCTTCACTTTTTTCAATGTGGGGAAAAAATAATAATTTTCTTGAATTTTAGCGTTTATTATTAATTTATTAATAGTTAAAAAAAATTAGGCAATCCATTTATTTTTTTTTAAAATAAAAAAGCACTGAAAATTGTACGGTGTATTCTCGACTGTCGCT
>JADKLZ010005465.1:18527859-18541771 GCA_021533235.1 Biomphalaria straminea
AGCAGAACTGGGTGGTTTTTGGAGCAGAACTGGGTGGTTTTTGAAGCAGAACCTGGTGGTTTTTTGAAGCAGAACTGGGTGGTTTTTGAAGCAGAACTGCGTGGTTTTTGGATTACTGTCCTTCCGACTTTCGGTCAGAGTGTTACAAGTTCATTTGTCGTCATCGAGACGTACATAGAAGTCTAATTCATAAAGCGCTGGTTGTGAGTGTGAATGCGTTTCGTGTGTGAATGTTGTTCGTATTTGCATCTTTATTGTTAATGTTGCTGAGGTGGTCACTTGTAGTCAAACTGAATTTCCATTTGATTGGACCAATAAAAATGATTTTAACTTACACTGATCAACACATTGCCATGGTCCCGACCACTGCCAACAATTCTTTTCAATCTGTGCCCATCTTTCTAACTCTGCCGAGGGCGGTCCTAAACCCGGCTGAAAAAAAGGAGGAAGGTTGGGCGTTAGACTTGCTACTCTACCCTGTGGAAAAAACACTAGATCTAGCTACAGAAACACCAAGCAGCAAATTAACAGAAATCGCGGACTACCAACAGAGAACCAAATAGACCACGTCTGTATTTTGAAGAAGTTTCCGTCTCTAAGTTTAGGATGTACGCAGCAAATTAACAGAAATCGCGGACATGGCAGAAGATGGATCTCCAGCGGGAAGGTGTATAACGCTTGTCGGTGAAAGCTGACATGCCGAAGACCATAATCACCACCAGAACTACCACCACCATCAAAACATAAAGTGTCCGGACCATATACGAGACCGGGCTGAGAGCGTAAGTGGCAGCGGAGATGAAGAGATTCAACCTGACCGTCTTAGGAATAAGCGAGTCAGAAATGGACTGATTTCGAGCAGAAGCGACTGACTTCTGGTAAGCAACTTTTATTCTAAGGACTTAGCTAGAAGCGAGTTACCCTAAGGTTGCCCAAGCAGACTTAGAAGGCACTTATTGGGTTTGAAGCGTATGGACCACGAATAAAAAAACAGCCTCATTCCACAGTGAAGAAGATATTGTCCAATGCTACGCCCATGAAAGACAGTGAAAAGGAGAAAGACAACTTTTACAATAGGCTTAATATCATCTTACATGACAGACCTAAGAAGAACATCCTCATCACAATTGGTGACTTCAAGGTTAAGGTTGGCAATGACAACAGAGGATATGAGAAGAGCACGAGAGAGCAGAGAGTAGGCGAGATGAAAGATAATGGAGAGAGATTCGCCAATGTTTGTGCCACAAGCAACTTAATAATTGGAGGAACAGTCTTCCACACAAACGAACACCACTTGGGCGAGTATGACCAGACCTGTCAACAGAGAACCAAATAGACCACGTCTGTATTTTGAAGAAGTTTCCGTCGCTAACTTTAGGATGTAGGCCTACGCGTCAAACAAAATCAAATGTTGCTTCAGTCGCCCTAATGAAACTGAAAGTTGAAGAATTGGACAGGATGATCCAGCCAACACCAGTACCACAATACCCCTTGCGTTGACTAGAGTAACACCTTTATTAAAATCACTAAATTTAGAAAGCCTCCAGGATAGAAGACTTAAAAGTAAAGTAGCAACTATACATAAAACACTGAACCATAATCTTCAAATACAAAATTTAATAAAATACCCAGAAAGACACAAAGATAAAGACACATTAATCTCCCCATATGCTAGGACAAATTTGTACATAGGCCCCTTCTTCCCTAGCGTTATTAGAGCATGGAATGAGTTGCCTGAGCTAGCCAGGAAAACCACTGACTTGGCAGAGTTTAGGTCATTGGTTAATATGCATGACTAAATGCATGACGCGTAGGACTTATTCTGACGTAATCAACTTCTTTTTTGAAGTAACATCTGTAACATATAAGATAAGATAAAGACTGCACAAAACAGGAAGAGTTTTATGTCACCCAACCAAACCATTTTTAGCTCCTAGAAGAGCTGATAGAAGAATGGACAGTGACTTCCACATGCCAAGAAGTAGGTCCCAAGTCAAACGCCCACAAGCAGTGGATTTCAGCAGAAATTCTTCAGAAGATAGCGGAAAGAAGAGAGAACAAAGCAGGCGTGAACAGCGGTAAAACAAGAGAGCAAAAGTAAAAGCACAAAAGGAATATGCGGAAGTAGATAGAAATGTAAAGCGTATATAGCGTCATAACAGACCTCGAATCACTGGCAAAAGAAACGGAAGCAGCAGCTCTTCAGAAATCGGTCATCAAAAAGATATCTGGAAAAATTACCATGACAGAAAGGGCTAGAATGCACATGGAACTATACTAACCATGGAATGCAGAAGTAAGATGAAGGGTGGAAGAAGAGATGGATCAAACATTTCTAGGAGCTACTTAACAGATCTACTTCAGCTAACACACCAGAGATACTGCCAGCTGCAAAAGACCTGCCTATCAAGTGCAGTGCACCCACTAAGGAAGAGATTCGTAGTGCAATAAAACAATTGAAGAACGGCATATATCTGCAGGACCTGATAGCATCTCGGTTGAAGCAGACATCTATAGGCCATCTATAGAATGCGAAACTACTCTACCATCTCTTCTGAAAAATATGGGGAAAAGAAGAAGCTCCGCCAGAGTGGAATTTTTGCCTAACCCTAGCTTTTAAGTACTAATAAATTAATAATAAACGTTAAAAAAAAAGAAAATTAATATTTTTCCCCACATTGAAAAAGATGCCGGTATATGTATATCATGCAAGACCAATGTGGGCGTCGTAAGTGGAGGATTTCATTTAGGCCTATCATAAATGACAATATTCCGGGCTCGTCTACATTAATTTGTATTGTTCTCTATCTTTTCTAGATCCTTATTTTGTTTCAATCTTGAAGCAATTTTCATTTGCTACTTCCTTTTCCGCGACACTCGCCATCATGGTAAGTAGGCATGTTGGGGTGTCTTAAAATTAATTTTAAATAACGGATACTTTACCTTTGAAAAGACGTAAACTTATTAATGCTTTCATTCAGTAACACATATTAATTAAAGTAAGAAAACTGTTTTACATTCTTCATTTGAGATCACAACCTAATTTCCTAATTACTGTAGAATGGTACTCTATCGAAAATTGATAACTTTTCTTAGTCTATCACTATCTTAAACGTTTTTTTTTATCATGAGGGATTTTTTTTTTTTGTACAGGATAGATTAGATCTAGATTCTAGATCTACAACAAGATTTCTAGATCTGTATTTGAGTTTTTCCAATTAGTATTTAGCAATCTATATGATAGATCTATTTCAAGATCTACATCTAGTCTTTTATTATTTTAATTATTTGTATATTTTTAATAATTTAGGGAGGTGAAAAAAAATATTTATCTTTGAAAAAACAATTTTTCGTTAGTACATCCTTAAAATACTTTAAAAGAACTTTCCAATGGTATATAAATTATGACTGTATGTTTAACAGTTAGAAAGTTATGAATTTTTTTGTGTCGTTTTTCACTAACACTGTGACTGGTTGTCACAGACGAACTGATACAAGAGGGCTTTCGCGAGAACTGACAAGACACGCCCACTGTGACCCACCGCTTAAAAAGTAAAAAATTGGAATTGAGTTTCGTGGAGGAAAAAATCTACTTATTAAATAAGAAATTTAATAGTTGATCTCGCATTCGTAGTAAATTTCTAGCTCACAAATCGAATTTAATTTATATTTATGAACTTTAGTTGTTTAAAATGCAAATATCGATGAAATAAACAAATGATCGGGTCTAGATCTACAAGTAATGTTAGAGAGGCGTGGATAAAATGGCGGCGATGTGATGGCAAAAAAAACAAAATATTTTAAAAGTGGGATCAAAATCGCCTGAAACAATTTTTTTTCAAATGCGTTTTAAAAAAAATCGCAAGGTACAAAATCTTTAAAACGTATCTAAATATATAGCTAATAATATCTGCTACAAGATTATAATTTCACTTGTTGTTGAAACACAATATCTTCTACAAAAAAAAATAAAAACTGGAAAAGTCCATTGGGGTCAGTGCAATATTTATTTTTTTTAGTTTGGACGATGCTAGCGATAGATCGATCTGAAAATTGGTACGAATATAGCCAGACACATGTACTATTAGCAGGAAAAATTTCAACACTTGACGACTTACCAATAATGAGTATCAGTAAAAATAAAAATGTATATACTTTCAATGCAAAATATTAATATAAATATTTTATTTTTCAAAAAATTTTCATAAACAAAAATGTTCTTCATCATCAAAAGTAATCGGATTCACTTCTTTAGGCAATGATATCTTTGCATATACTGAGCATAATCGATTTCAAACCAAGACCTATGTTAGAAGTAAGGAAACCCCCCTCTCAAGATTTTACGGTATTTTTGGACACGAGAATTTGCGGGATTTCACATAGCTATTATTTAGTATTTTAGTAGGTAGATCTAGACTCTAGACCTAGAATCTAGTCAATCTAGATCTATAAAATTATTTTTTATTATTCACTAGTCTTCAAGGCTTCAATTAAGTTCAGTCATCAGTGCCTTCAACTTAACTCTTTCAGTGCGAATTATTTTGATAAAAAAAAATGGAGTTTTCCAGAACGAACACAAATTTTTTGAGGGGTAGAGTTGCTAAAACAACAACTTTTTTATTTTATTTAATAATCATACTTATTTTATTTTAAAGGAAATTGAATGAGCTACAAATGTATAGTAAATTAAATAAATTATACAAACAAAATTTTATTTTCATTAATTTTAAACTGAGTACGGAAAAAGAAAATAAAAAATTCATTTAAGGACAGCTTAAATGCTTAAACCCCTAAATTGAAATACATGATTTAAACTGATTTTTTCTGTTCTAAATTATTTAGAGTGATGTAAATGTTAGAAAAAAAATATTTTGCCTACAAATTTGTGTATATTTATGAAGAAAATAATTTTTTTTATGTAATTTGAGGCAAAAACAACACAAAAATATGTACATTTTTGTACACAGTTTCTCTGAAACTACCAGAGATATTCAATTAAAACTTTGCACTTGTACAGTTTATTATATCTAAATGTAAACTAGAACAAATATGGTTACAGCAAAAATAATATTTTTTTTAAATTTTACAAGTTTGCAATAGACTTTTTCTTTAAAAAAGAGGGGGTAGGGGAAGGAAAAAATTTTTTGGAAAAAAAGTATTAGAGATATAGAAATAACTGTATAACAGTGAGATCTACATATATCCCTGCAGCTGTGTGCCAAATTTCATACAGATATAACAATAACTTTCAGAGATATGATGTACAAGAGAATTTTTTTTTTTGAAAATGAGTATTTTGAGAAAATGATAAAAATGTGATTTAAAAAGCTGACAATTCTAAACAATGTTATTTTAATGATCTCCTGCTATATAATAATCATCATTTAGGTCTCTAGTATTGGTTTTGTTACTTTTTTTTTAGTTTCTGGTACATTTAATTTTTTTCAGCTCTCATAATACGTGCCGTGTCAATATGTTTTAACGCAGAATGACCAAAATAATTATATTTAAGGCTTAAAATGTTGAAAATATGTATTTAACCAGTTTTCCTTTATTTAAATAAAATAATACTTTTAAATATATGAATTTCCAATCCATTTTTGCCTACAAAAATATATTCAGGTTGTTTATTTATTATTATGTGGTGAAATGATTCATTAGCATTTTGCGTTACACCATGTAAACATTTATAATATAAAGAAATATAATTCTCAACAAAACAAATTTTATTTTATATTTTATTATACTTTAACATTCTGACTCTAAAGAGCTGCTCAAATCTTAGAAACTGGTCACAGTGGTGGATTCATATCAAATGTAGCAACACCCTTTATTTTCATGAATGTCACAGAATGAAGATTGAAAGAAAAAGTGTTTATTTACTTTTTTTTTTTATTATAGCTTTTATATAGCGCTACTTTCATGCTTATAGCATGCTCAGAGCACTTTGGTCCAATCTCACTTGTGGACCAGTGGGGGGGAGGGGGTATCTAGGAGTTAGTTTCCCGTGCTGCCTTTGGGCGCTCAGTAAACACAACTCTGCCCGAGTCGGGTGTCGAACCTCGAGCCCCCTTCTAGGTAGCCAAGCCAAGCTCAAGCCGCACTTGGCCTCTCGACCACGCTTCCCACGTTAAAAGTAATGTTCGTTTGTAACACACTGCACAGCTACAGACTCAGTCACTGAGACTTCATATTAACTTTGCAAACTTGTTAACTTACCTGAATTTTAGCTCTCAAACTTAAATTAAGTCATTAAGTTTATGCACAAATGGATTTAAAACCTCAGGAGTACTTTTATTAATGATTTTGAGAGGTATATTCATCTGGTTTGTTGTTGTACCTTTTTTCAAAATGGCGAACACGCCTCTAAAATGATACATTACCAAACATTTAATCTATAAATATTTAAAAAATCACAATACTAAACATATTTAATCACTTTAAATTTCATAAAAGATGAGAAAATGCACTAAGAAATTATATTATTCACATTTTCCGGGTCCTGTGAAATAAACTAAAAAAGAGGAACCATTAACATAATTTTGTGTATTTTTTTTAAACGCATTGGATACTGCATAGAATTTAGTATCAAAATAAAGAACAATCACTCCCACATCCAGTAAGTTAAAAAAAAAAAGAGAAATAAAAAGTTTAACGTAAAAAAGATAGTGAAACAAATAATATAAACCAAGTTACTGAGAGTAACGCCGCACAGACCAGCGCTAGCGAAGTTGCTCGCTGATAGTAACGCCGCACTGAAAGAGTTAAGAAAAGAAATCTTAGAAGTTAACTATTAACATGAGTTTTTATAGACTCTTATTCTCCATTTTTCCATCATATTTTTTTTCATTTTTGCATCAAATATCCATCATACTCGTAGATCTAGATTTTAGATGTAAGATGTATTTAGTTTGACATTAATAATCAAATCTTTATTGTCCTTACTGACCTTACTTAAGGAAATTTGTCTTACAATTTGTGCATTACAGTTACACCTAACAAAACGTTAGTTCATTCATAGATCTATAATCTATAACTAGATAAATAAAAAAAAACAATGTACATTCACACCATGCTCACTCATAATTTACACGTGAAAAGTTTACATCAGATTTCTATTTAATAATTTGATTGCCAGGGGAACAAAAGAGTGTTTATGTCTGTCTTTGCTATCGGTGTCTTGTATCTCTTTGGTGACATTATGAATATTTCATAGATTTTGTCTCTTTTCACATTCACCACAGTTCCAGCTTCATACCAGTCAAACTTGCTGGTGATGATCGTTCATAACTGTGAATATTAATATTCTGTCACGCTATGTATTTGGATTTTTTAAATAGTCCAAATTACTCGTAATGACAGATACATTTTTATTTCAAAAGCTTTGCATGGCTTAATCATAAAGTGTTAACATATTGATAATTTCTTAACCTGTTTGATAATCCTTTGAGAAAACAAGTTTTAAAGAAGAATCATGTGGATTTTGATATTGCCTAATAATGATAATGTTAGAATATTTATTTGTGAATGTTGCCTAGAGCAGATTTAAAGTGAATGTGGACAGAAATACTAAAAGTTTACATAACCTACTTGTTTTTTTTTTTTTCAATGATTTTAATTATACAAAACTTAAGTTTATTAGAAATAATTGAAATATGTCAAATGGAAAAATAAAAAAAAATTAAAACCAATTAATAAAGCTATTCAATAGTAAAATGTTTGGAATAACTTGATTATAAAATTTAATACATTAATTGTATATATCAGAGGTACTCAAATTATAAAATCATTTTTTTTATAGAAAAGGGGTATTGATTGAAACACTTTTACTCTGTAAAATGTCAAGCTCTACATATTTAAAAAAATATATATGATTAAATAAAAGAATTCACTATATATACCAACTTCACAGTTCCAGCTTCATGCCAGTTCAATTATACTGGTGATGATCGTTCATAACTGTGAAAATTATTGTTCTTCCACGCTATGTATTTGGACTTCCAAAAATAGACCAAACTACTCGTTATGGCAAGATACATAATTTGTTTTCTATATCAATATCTAGTTTTAAACATATTCCACTATCTCTTTGCTTTGACTTTGATAAGGAAATGAACACCTAGTATGTAACTTGTGTAAAATATCTAATGATTAATGCTTTGATAAGAAGTGGCAGTATGCTGTCTATTTCAAAGATCACAATGTTACTACTGATGGGTAGCGCTGCTAGAAGTGTAATGTATTAGTTCTAGCTACCTACATGTATGCTTAATTTGAAGAAAAAATCTCCATCTATATTACACATTGATCTAGATTTATTTGGATTTAACATTTACTGTAAGAGGGAAGTGAGAGAGAGAGCATGTTGCAGCAGTTGAGGTCATGTCATAAAGTCTGAATACATGCATAGTGACAGCTGCTAATTTATCCACATGAAAAAAAAAGTGTACTTCAGTGTTAAGTTTATCCATTTAGGGATTCACTGTGGATACTAATGAAAGTTAATATACCTGCCTCACAGTTCCAGCTTCATACCAGTTTAATTATACTGGAGATGATCGTTCATAACTGTGAAAATTAATGTTCTGCCACGCTATGTATTTGGGCTTTAAAAAAAATAGACCAAACTACTCGTTATGGCAAGATACATTTATATTAATTAAAAAATTTTAATCATATTCCACAATCTTTATTCTCTCGCTTTGACTTTGGTTGAAGTGTCAGGCCTTTCTAGATTGTGGGGAAATAAAAATTCAAATTAGTCTGTGTCACCGCACAGTTTGGCTTTTGTATTGGTATTTTAGCCAGTCTGTATGTTTAATAGACACATTCAAAAAGGCCCTTTTTCAGTATGTTGAGTGTTTCTGAATATTTTTTTTTTTCAGACTGTGAAGCGAAGAAACAACGGGCGCAACAAGAAGGGGAGGGGACATGTTAAATATGTGCGCTGCACAAACTGTGCTAGATGTGTCCCAAAAGACAAAGCTATTAAGAAGTTTGTGATCAGAAATATTGTTGAAGCTGCAGCAGTTAGAGATATTTCTGATGCTAGTGTGTATGAAAGTAAGTTTCTATGTATTCTTAATTTGCTTTTTTTTTAAATTTATTTTTAATTTTCTACAGCAGGGAAAAGAACATATACATAGCAGGATGGTGTGTTTATCATAAATTCATCTAGATCTAATTATTGATTCTTCTTCAGTCTTAAAGTAGACAGATAAACAACTGACAGTTTAAAATGCCTACTTTTTTTTTCTTTTAATGAGACTAAAAAAAAAATGTTTTTGTTTCATAGTTATTTTTATACTGCACTCCTCATTAATCTTCAGATTGAAGACAAACCTTATTTGTATATATTAGTGACCTATACATAGTAACTCGTATTTACAAGTTAAAAAAAAAATAAAGTGACCATAGCCTAGACGCAGAGTTGTTTGTATTGCAGGTGGAAATTTGTTGATTCACAGTTTCAAAGATCATCTGATGCATAGTTTCCATGGATGATTTTTATTCACTGTGAAATTGACACTTTCCAGCTTTGGAGCTTGTAAGGCATTATATTACAACTTCACAAATGGAAAGAACAGTAACAAGTGATATGTATACTGATAGTTTAAAGGTGGTGTGCACTTACTGTTATTTAAATTGTGTATTGTACCTCCATTCTAGCACAGATTCTATTAATTTACACTGACAGCAGTGTATGATGTGACTTTCAGGCTGCTTTTATTATGGTTAGGTCAGCTCTATGGAAAATTTGTTTTAAAATTCCATGTGCTGCTTTGGAATTTTATTTAGAATCCTCACTTTTATAGACAGATCAGTCTATTTTTTTATATTTTTTTAACCATTTTTTACTTTTTTGTCTGCAGTGTATGCCCTGCCCAAACTGTACGCTAAGTTGCTGTACTGTGTCTCCTGTGCCATCCACTCCAAAGTTGTCAGAAACAGATCTAGGGAGGCCAGAAAAGACAGAACTCCACCAATCAGGTTTAGACCCATTCGTGTAAGTACATAAAAATATTGTATCAACATTTTCAACATTTTTGTTATAGTTTGGAGCTATAAGAAATATCCTTAATTTTACTTTTTTTTTTTTTTTTGTTAACAGGAAGGTCAGAGTGGACCAAGGCCAGGTGGTCAAGCTCCAGGTGCAGGCAGGAACCAGTAATTGGTTTCTTAGGCATTGATCTACAGTTGAAAAAAAATAAAATGATTTACATTTAAAATTCATTTTGTTTGTTTATTTCTATAGTATGTGATGTTTTTCTGTCAATCAAAAATAGGAAATGATTAGTTTTAAGTTTACATTTATTAAAAATTTCTTGCAAATAAACTGAATTCTTTTCATTTTCATGTAAAAGAGATATGGTATAAATGTAATTTGTGCTATTGAAAGTTAATAAACCATTAAGGTAGAAATAATTTTGCAAGTGTTTGTTAGAAACTAAAATTGAACATAATTTGCCATGACATTTCCAGTATCAATTTAAAAACCACAGTCACTGGTATTCCTAAGAGGAGAGTTGCTACACCAACATTCGTCTTCAATGACCTTGCATTAAAATGTTTCTTCTGGTACCTAAGAAAGAGGTGGACAAAAAGTGATCTTTTTCTATTGATGAGAATGTAACAAGTATTCAATGACCTTGCTTATAAATGAGTTGCTTCTAATCGGGAAAAAAAAGTGGAAAAAATATTCTGTTGAGAATTGTAACTTGTAATTAAAATTACTGTTTCAACAACAAAAGTAAAAAGATAACCTCTCGATCTAAAACGTGCTAATGAAGTATTCTGAACAAGAGAACACATCAAGTTATTTATCCACACTTATTTCACTTAGTGGTAAATTTTGTAAAAACAATTTGGTCATATGGCATGATTTAATATATACAAATCTAATGAAATAAAAGTGGCAAGCATTACAGCAAGAAAAATTAGTCCCCAAAACCAAACAAATTCATCTTGAAAACAGAGCAACTTAATTCAATATGCCTTAGATGGAAGGCAATACTATATGGTTTCAACAATGACAGCTCGCAATGAATCTGAAACTGCAGACTAACTGGCAAAGCAAGAGCCAGCAATAGTGTGATAAGATTGAAAAGTAAGTCTTAAGTGTACTGGTACAGCAGTTAATATTGGTGCTTACAAGCTATTGTGTTACGGTAAATTTGATGCAAATTTTTTCTTCTGAAAATCAACTAGTATACTGGTACCAGTACCGGTACTACCTGGCTTATAAAATGCAGATTATGTCCTTGTAGGTAATAGAACATTATAATAATTCCCATAAACCCACTTTGTATAAATAGATTAGGTGTATATAACTATTTTATAAATGCAATACCGGTACAAAAGTTTCCCTCTCAAACCATGTCGTCCAAGGGATAAATCTAATCTGCTCCTATAGCCCATGGTTTGAGCCATGCACTTTACAATTACGCCATACACAAAGAATGTATGCATAAATTTTAAAATAAATATTCTCAACTGAAAACACCCCCAAAACCTAGGTTGGCAGACCTCTGAACATGTATTTGTACTCCATTGTTTACTGACATGACACATTTTCAAGTGATAAGTATTGCAACTTGAAATCTTTTGGATAACAAGACTTTTTTTTTTGTAACTTTCTTCAGTGGAGTTCGTATAACGGTATCTATATTTTAAAACATTTAAATACTTGTAGTTCAACTGACAAAAAAAAAGTAGACTCTACATTGACTCTTCTTCTCAAAAATTACTATTTTTACAAAAATCTGAGAAATATGATACTCTAGTAACTCTAGGCTACTAATATTGTTATGCATCCTGTGGTTTTGGCCCTTATGTTTCACTAATTTTTAAGCTCTATTGATTCTTCCCCCCCCCCTTTTTTTGACCTCTTTTATGATACTCTTGTAACTCTAGGCTACTAATATTGTTATGCATCCTGTGGTTTAGGCCGTATTGTTTCACTAATTTTTAAGTTCTATTGATTCTTCCCTTTTTTTTTTTTTTTGACCTCTTTTGTAAGACTAGATCTATTTCTGCCTTTGGTCTTTCGGGAGTCTGGTAACCCTACCAAAATCTGTATTAAAAAACAAACATAGAAGGCTGATCTACGCTATTATAGATTAGTAGACGTCATATGTGGATGCTTTGCGCTGTATATCTTTATTTTTACAATATATATATATCAGTGTTGTACGCGTAGTTATAATTTCCAGGTTTGTGTTTTTAATGTTTTCTTAGTAGCCAATCGACAGCATTTTAACGTAGATACGCGCCAAGTAGGGCATAAAGAACAGGTGTCAATGTACACTACACATCTACTACTAGGACTACTGTACTTAATCTAGATCTACACATTGACTTCTTGTTTTCCTAAGGATTATTATAATAGATTTACCTAACTAGAGAGAATTTAGATCAAGTAGCAGTGCTAATTAAGAAGGGTAGGACCGTAGGTCTTATTTCCTATTTCAACTATTATTATATTGATAATTATTTATATTTATATTAGATCTAGATCTATAATTTATTATTAGAATTCTATAAATAATAAATCTATTCTCTACTAGTACTACTCTATCTAGGCTACTACTACTAGTAAGTCTAGTACTACTCAGTTACTACTGATAAAATAAATAAGTCTACTTATACTTATAGTAAACTACTCACAGTCCAGTCTTAGTGAAGTTAGTCTACTGTCAAAATCTGTCTAGTCTCTACTGACTCTTAGCTCACTCTACTCTCTACTAAATAATGTGAAACTCTGTGACTATGAGTATGACTCAACTCTCTGAAATTAGTGTAATATTACATTATTACAATATTATTATTGAATCACTGAATTTGAATGTAACAAATGTAGAGCTAGCAGCAAGTGACGGCAAGTCTGATTCTGGGGCAGTAAAAAAGAATGAGGTAGGGTCTCCTCTTCTTTGTCCTGCACTGTACTTGCTCAGGACCGACACTGCTACAGTAGCCATTATTATTATTTCAGTCGCATTTACTGGGCTTGTCCTAAACTCCTAAGTCCTAAAAGCTCCACTGACAAATTATGCTGATGTTCCAAAACTCAAACTCAACTAGATCTATCTTGCCAGCTGTTAAATGCTGTCCTAGAGTTATAGTCATTATAGATTTGCACAGGTGTACTGTAGTAGTCGACCTGTGATTGAACTGATTGGACTGCTCTGAAATTCAGTGAATAAAGCAATTCTGTTAAGGCTGCAAAGTTTCCCTGACTCTGAGGCTTTTCTTGAAACTTCCTGGTGGTGCTCACGCAATTTTAGTTTGCAATCTTAAGTTAGGGGTCGTTCGTAAAATACGTCACGCTAAAAATGGCCTTTTTGGACCCCCCTCCCCCCCTCGTCACAAAGCGTCACAAATTCTCAGACCCCCCTGTGCGTAACGTCACAAAAAAAATACAACCAAAATAAATTTTAGTAATTCAGAAAATAGTTTTATTGCCACTACTTTTCAACCTTAAAATTTGGGTTTTATATGGAAAACATTGAAATAGGTTTTGTAATTAAATAAATTTTTTACATTTTTATTTCATGTTTTTTTGTGACGTCACACTTTTTCTGGGGGCCGCTCGCCCCCCAGGGGCCGGGGGGGGAGACCGGGGGGGGGATGCGGGCGATCGGGAGAGCGTGGGATATTTTACGAACGACCCCTTACACCCAACACTTGGGTAGCTGGGTAGCTTCTCTATGCTGACAGCCACTCCATTGAGTGCGAGTCTGAAAGGCTGCTTAAGAATGCCAGTCCAGAGTGTGAACAGAGAATAGACCGTCTTGGGGCTGTTTATCTCTAGCCTTCATTTTTAGTGTATGAGCAGAGCATGTGGAGGTCTTTCTACAACACTTGTATATATAGAGTATAGTGGCTGCACTCCTTCTGGATTTCCAAAGGACAA
>JADKLZ010005465.1:18542171-18577678 GCA_021533235.1 Biomphalaria straminea
ATATATATTATATAACTAATATAGCTAGAGAGAGAGAGAGAATTTTTTTGACTTATTCTTATTTTTTAAATTTATTCCTACAGAAATAACAACTAGCTTTCACCATCTTAGACTATAAATGGACTCATCCATTTTGTCAACATTTTCCATCAGAAAGAGCTCACGATTAAGTGTCCGGCAGAGTAAATGTTTAACACCTTCTGGTGACAAGAGTGGTCAATTACTTAAATTGGTTAAAGCTGGATCTGGTATGTTTCTTTAAATTTGATTTAAAACTGTTTAATTTAAAGTTATGCATCAGCATATTTTGTTTGATCGTTGATTGTATAATGTAGTGTGTGTATATATATATATACATATGCTTAGTATTTATATAGTTTGATTATTTAAAATTATAATCATTTAATGATTTTTTTCCTTCGTTTAGTCTCAGAACCAAGGAGTACTAAGGAAATAAAAACAACTTCCCTATTCAAAACTTTACTTCAGAAAGACAACTCTTTACCAGTACAGGAAGTTTTGGAAATCAGTATGTATACATGAGTTTAATTATAATTATAAATGAAACTTTGAAACTTGTCATGCTGATGGATTATTAAGAAAATTTATTGGTAATTGATGTTACATAAAATTATTTACTAATAGCTGGTCTTCTAACATTTCAGTATCACAAGTTTAGTAGGCTACCCCTTCTCCAATCTTGCAATTCTTAGGGCAAATGATGTAAAACTCGCCTGTTTCCATGGACAACGGTTAGCAAGGGTGACATGTGGCCAGCACAACAACCAATGACCACTTTCTCCAATTTATCTCACATACCCATTATAGAGTTGGGTAGACCTAATATCCCACAATTTGAAACTCAAGACCACTTGACTCCAAAGCCAAGCACTTTACCACCAGTCAATCTATTACACTGCCATATCTTTTAAATCTCATTCTAATTGTTGGTGTTTGTGTTCATATAGTTTTAAATTGAACTTCCATTGAAATTAATTGCAACAGCCTCATTTCATTGGTGATCATGATGTATTGTTTTTTATTCTCAAATCTATAAAAAACTTGCTATCTCGTTTTCAAGATTAATTATTATAATTTCAGAGAAAGATTCAAGCCTCAGTTTTAAAAAGTCTTTACCAAAGGTTGACAAGTCACCAAGTCCCGCAAGCAAACTTCACCCCAGTTCACCGAACTCTTCGGATAAATGTCAAGCTTGTGGTGGTCAAGAAACTTCCCCTGAACGTGAGTTGACAATCTTCCTAAATAACTTTTGAGAATAGTTAATTTTACAATCTGTCACAGTCGAAAGTCAAAAACGAAAAAATTAGAATAATTTACTTGACAGCTTTTCTTTATTCTTTTGAGATGAAATTTGGCACATAAACTCATAAGTCTTAATCAATACCATTTCTGGTGTTTCTAAGTTTCTCAATACAGTATAAAAATATGGCTCTTCTAATCCCCACCCTCATAAACTCTATACAAAAAAATCCTGCCCAAATTCACACACACAACACTTTTAGTTGGCCCACAAGGATGTTTTGTTTTCAAGGGAAAAATGAAAATATTAATGTGCTTTTTTTTTTAGTTAACTTGTGAAGTGTCCTTTTTTTCTTATGTACTCTGGTAGTATATTTATAGAACTGTAAAGTGTATATCTTAACAACACTTAACTTTTGTTTCAGGTTTGTCCAAGTTGAACATTTTGGTGTCCCCAAAGAAAAGAAAGTCTGATGAAAATGACTTTAGAGATCTCCATGTATCTCCAATCAAAACTCCCAAAGCCTCCCCGGAAAACAGAATTCCCCACTTTCAATACAGAACACCTACAACAGATTCTTGCTTGACCTCGCCTGAGACCCCTAAATCATCTAAGATGGTGCCTATAGGTATTGTGACAATAAAAAACAACAACTCTTTAAAGTTAAAAGAGCTGTTGGTGAAATGCCATTTTTAGATAATAGGTTCTGTATTTTGTAGTTTATAAAATATTTTATTTTGTGCTTGACAGAATGTAAATCTACACCTAGACGGCTGTTTGGTTCTCCTCAAAAGAAAGGTGAAAATTTAGCTTCTATGTTGCTCAAGCAGAAGGCAGGCTCGTACTCTACCCCTGATAAAAAATCTCCTAAAAAGCTTCAGCCAGTTAAACTGTACAAATCAGACAGTAAGTATTTGGTATGTATATATATTTTGGTGGGAAGCGTGGTCGAGAGGCTAAGTGTGGCTTAGGCTTGGCTAGGCTATCTAGAAGTGGGCTCGAGGTTCGACACCCGATTCGGGCAGGGTTGTGTTTACTGAGCGCCCAAAAGGCAGCACAGAAAACCAACTCCTAGATACCCCCTCCCCCCACTGGTCCACAAATGAGATTGGACCAAAGCGCTCTGAGCATGCTATAAGCATGAAAATAGCGCTATATAAAAAGCTATAATAAATTCTTTTAGGCTTAGAAATGCTGGGTGCTTCATGACAGCAGTTACAACCATACAAAATGATCTAAATGCATATTAAAATAACTCGAAATTTATCTTCTTCATCATTCTAATTTTTTTTATGTTGGAGTGTTCAGATGTGTATTTCTGATATGATCCGGGCAGCGGTTTCCAGATCAGGCAGTTCTTTGTTGTTTTTTTTTCTATATTTTAAATCTTAATGCTCAAATCAAGCAGTTAATTTCTAACTCCAAATTTTTGTTTAAATGTGAATGAAATGTTATTCTCTTCCCTCACAGTTTCTCCATACCAGTCGGCCAAAAGAAGTCTTCACACAGCCAAGCCAGATTTTCTTGTCGGGCGGGAGAAAGAAGAGTCTGAGATTGAAAAGTTTATCACTGACAGAATTAAGGGGAAAAAGAGTGGCAGTATGTACATATCTGGTGCTCCAGGAACTGGAAAAACAGCTGTGGTTAGCCATATACTCGACAGAATCAAGGTATTTATTACAGGGAATCATGTGTAACAAATAGTTTTTACAAATGGGTCGATTAATTTATTAAAATAATTTTTAAATTGAACATAAGTGACTTAGCTGGGATGTCTTTTTTTCCCCACGTGCCACTTTATCCACCATAAAGTATTTATAATTGTATTTTACACATTTTTGGCCTTATAGATAAAAATTTACACATTTACTGAAATCATTTTCTAGTGGGATATAGTATTTCTATAGTCTTTTCAATAAGTTAAAATTTTATTTCACCCAACAGTGAAATAAATATTGACTTTTGATTTTTATTGATTAAAAATATCTGTTGAAATATTTATATCTGCTGTTGTGATGTTTCTCTAAAAACATTTGATACATAATTGTCTGTCTTAATTTTTAGTTTCATCACACCAATCCAATAGCATTCATCAATTGCATGATGCTCAAAGATTCCAACACTGTGTTCAAGCAATTACTGGAACAGCTTGGGGCTTCACCTGTGAAAACAAAGGAAGCAATGAAGGCCTTAGAGAAATATTTCAGATCTGTAGAAGACCCTGTGTAAGTTTCTCTCCTTACCTCCTTCCAGACAATTATATTGTGTCTTACAGAATGATTCTAGAAAGTAGTATTAACTCTTTTTCTCCTAATTGACGTCACCATCGTTGATTTGAGCTCATTAAATTAAATTAATGTTCGTTTTTATAAACTTAGCTTTGTCTTGCATAAAAAGAGCATGCATTTCCCTTTGATTCTACAACACATAAAACATTTTCTGATTTAAAAAAAAATATTATTGAATCTTAATCATATAAGGTTAGTGTGCAAAATAAAGAACTCCGTCAAAACGGGTAAAATAATTCCGGAGAGAAAGAGTTAATCTTCTACTATGGCCTCTCTGTTTGACCTCATTTGTAAGCAAACAAATCAATTTTTAAAAGTATTTTTAGTTGAATTGAATTATGGTCTTTTAGCTAAGACATTCCCATTTAATTGCCACAAATAAATGAACTGATTTATATTTAAAAAAAAAAAGTGATTTTTAATTACTTGGTAAAAAATGTTCATATATTCCTTGCTTCTTTTCCTTAGATTACTAAATTGAGAAAATGTTTATTCTTTTACAATAAAAATTGTTTGGTTATACTTCCTTTTAATATTTAAGTTGAATCGTTGATAAATAATTTTGAGGGCATCTCAATTCATTTTTTCAATGTGAGGTGAACTACTATAATATGTTAACTTCTGTATGTTGTGCATTTAAATTTAAATTTATTTTATTTTATTTTTTTTTTTTGTTGTGTTTTTAGTCTTTTAGTACTGGACGAGATTGATCAACTTGACAGCAAGCATCATCATGTCCTGTACCAGATTTTTGAATGGCCAGCTTTGCAGGATTTCAAGGTCATTTTAATAGGCAAGTGAAATAGGCAAGAGTAGTTATTATGATTAATAATAGGTTAAAATTTCATTATTTCACATTGCATTTGATATCTATGATTATTTGTATTTTTTAGGAATCGCCAACGCTTTGGACTTAACAGATCGCATCCTACCAAGGCTGCAGGCTTCATCATCTTGTAAACCTGTCCTCATCAACTTCCCCCCATACACAACCTCACAGATTACTGACATTATTAAAAACAGATTGCAACAAGTAAGATTTTAATTTACACTTACTATTTCTATTGATAATTTGTATTGGCTGAATGCAGCTAAATTTGCTTTTAATCAGTTTGACAGATAATTTAAATACATTTTTACATATTTCTCCAAAGGACAGCGTATTAGAACCTGCTGCCATAAGCTTTTGTGCCAGAAAGATTTCAGCAGTTGCTGGGGATGCCAGAAAAGCTTTAGATGTCTGTCATCGAGCAATAGAACTGGTCGAGTCAGATGTCCGTGGCCAGCAAGTATTGAAACCTGCAGGTGAGCATTCAATCCACTTAACTATAAAAAGCATCTTATTTGAGTTGGCAAGTCCTTCCATGTCACAGGCTTATGCTGCCAACTTTGATGAATTATTGAGACTACTGACAGTTCACATCATAAGACATCATCACTCATTTTGGCTGTATTTAAAGCTTACAGTGCAATATTGTGTTTTGGGTAATATATAGTTGTTTATATAACATTTTTACATTTTTGGTTTATTTATTTTATTTTATTATATTATTTTTTTTCAGATTGCAATAGTCCAACTAAAAGACATCAGACACCCATGAAAAAGGTCACTGTCATGCACATTTCAAAGGTCATGTCTGAAGTATATAGCTCCAGTGTAAACTCAGCAGATGGCAGTGAACACGCCTTGCCCTTGCAACAGAAACTGGCCATCTGTTCTTTACTCTTGTTGGTGAAGAGTGGCAAATTCAAGGAGGTCCTTCTTGGGAAAGTAAGTTTTCATTTCGGGCTCATTAAACATTTTGTAGTTTACAAACTTGTCAACAGTTAGGATCAGTAGTAGAAGTAGAAGGGGCTTGGTGGCTGAGTGATAAACCACTTAGCTTCCAAAACTGAAAGGTCTTGGGCTTGAATCTCAGTGAATTTCAAAATAATTTGGATGCCCTTAGACCCGACCAACTCTAATGGGTGTATGACATTAGTAAGGGAAAGTAAAGGCGGTTGGTCATTGTGCTGACCACGACACCCTCGTTAACTGTCTGCCTTAGAAACGGATGAACTTAACATCATTTGCCTTGTAGATCTCAAGTTCTGAAAGGGGTAATTTACTTACTTAGTTTGTAAAAGAAAAAAAAAATTATGCTAAAATCTAGTCGTTCTATAACAAAGAACATAGGACAGTTACCGTAGGGGATCACATTGTCTATTGAAAAACAACTTATTGTGTCTATGTATAACACTGTTATATATCTTTCTTTACCAGCTCCATGAAACGTATTCTAATGTGTGCAAGCGTCAGCAGATGGTGCCAGTTGACCAAAGTGAGTTCCACTCTGTCTTGACTCTGTTAGACTCCAGAGGAATCATCACCATGAAAAAAGCCAAAGAAACAAGATTGAACAAGGTGATTGGTTTGTGCAACCAAACATTTGTCATGTAAATAGAAAGTGGATATAAACATGAAATCTGGGAAGATTTCATGATGGTGCAGAAATAAGGAAACCTCTGCTTCACAGAACATCTTTTTCAATCAGAGCTTATGTTTCTTTTAGTTTGTTTCATTTATTCTATTGGAGCTTAACTTTTGGCAAAATCTTTTCTGACTAGAGATGCTTGATTTTATGTTTCTGAGTTCAGTTCTGTAGAATGATTGAACCATTGATCCTGGTAATCCAGATCAGAGTATATTTAAGGCAATGGACCTGGTGGTTTCATGCAGTATGTATAATTCTCTATGTACAAGGTTACTCTTCATAATGACCTTAAGTGCATGTATTTATAGTCGTCCCAATTAGTATTTTTATGTTTCAATCTTATGAAATTTAGTCACATAAATTACTTGTATTACTTGTCACTTCAAGTAATACTTTTAGAAAAAAAAAAGGACACTCATTACATGTTTTTCCTGGCCGATCATTGCACTATTTATATTTTTTACCATTCTTTTGAAGCAAAGTATTTATTTCTTTAGTTTATCTTAAAGAATCTCATCACAGATATTCTCAACTGTTGTGGCTCTTCCGCCGTGTCAAATATAAACAATAAAATTAACAAAAGGTAATTTCAACATCGACGAAATGCCAAACAATCAATAGATGTAGTCGACACTAGTTTAAAATAGAAAACACTTTAAATCCTCATAAAGGGAACTGTCAATGTCTCCTGTCACTAGCTGTCTGGACATTCCTTCTTAATTGTTATTGACCTAATGGAAGATGTCTTGTTCTTTGTGTATTCTCATATCGTTCTACTTTTTTAACAAACTTTTTTGTTCTTTGTGTATTCTATATGGTTCTACTTTTTAAACAAACACGTAGCTAATTAAAACTTTCCCGTTTTTCCCGAAACAAATCTAGCTAAATTCTAATCATTAAAAAATTTAACTTAAGGGTTGCAAGGATCTACCTGAAAAAAAAACAACTAAAGAATTTATATTCAAATATCTAATTGTATTGTCTTTTCTTTTCATGTTTAGATTTCCTTGAAATTGGATGAGCACGAACTGGAACAGACTTTAAAAGACAAGACCTTGATGGCTGCCATCCTAAGTGACAAAATTCCTAAATAATATTGTATTTGTGTGAATTAAAATTTCTATTTCGTCTTTCATGTGAATTTCCAATGCAATGAAATTTTGATGTTTGAATATGTACTTTACATGTTTAACTTTTAACATCATTTTGTAAATGTTAATTTATTTTCTGGGTGCATCATCATTGTAGCAAGTGCAATTAATTCCTCATTCAAAGTAAATTAAGATTCATTAAAAATAACTAATATATTGTTCTATTGATTTTTATATTATTTTTTTTTAATGGGTGATAACTGCAGAGTTAAAAAGATAAGTTTAGTAATGATAACAAATATTTGTGATTAGCAGATTTTGTCTTTAAAATTACCCCCCCCCCCCAACCCCCATTATTCTATCCTCATAAACTGGATGATGAACCTGTTTCCACACTACCCCCAGCCCCTTTCCTCATTGACCTTATGTGTTATGGTCTGCCTGTTTTTAATTTATTTTGAAATAATATTATTAATTTTTAAAAAATCTGGATAATATGACTTTACATTGGCTAAGCTTGTACAAATTTTTAAACAGAACATGATGTTGAGATGTGTCCATTACTACTTAGGGCAGCCATTGGTTTTAAAAATACACTATTGGGTATGAAATTTTTATTTATCTTAAATTTTGCTCAGTAAATAAAAAAACATTGTAATGAAGACCCAAGTATTTTTATTTTTTTAATTTATTTACATTTGTTTCCTTAACATTTAAAAATATTTACAGTTGTTTTAAACATTTTAACATGACTTCCTTCAGTCTGAGTCTGATGTCCTCACTCTGACAAATGATGTGAGTTGAGTTGTTGTCTATCTGGATCAAGGAGTCTTCTTTCACCTGCGGCAATACAATATCATTTACAGTTAATATTAAAGTATCTTTCATTTGAGTTAAATGGGGCACATTTGTTGCCCCTAACTAAAGGACCCTGATTGTGATTATGAAGAAAATAATTATTCCAGAATCAAATGCATCTCTTAAGAAAATGTTTTCTGAATGAAGTTAAAAACTAGTAACACAATGCCTACTTCTGTTCAAATAAAATTAATCACAATGAGGTTTAAACCTGCTACATTCATGCCAATTTTGGTGATTTCCAGGCTTTTAACCAACTTTTTCTTTCCCCCATGAGGTAATAGTAGGTATTGAAAAACATTGAGATCAGTATAAGATTGTCTTGAGTGGTTCCCCAATGATAAGATCATCTATAAGGATTGTCCAGTAGCCTAGAGTGTTTCCCAAACTGTGTTCCCTGGAACCCTAGTGTTCTGCATGGGCTGAATAAGTGTTCCATGAACTACTGGAATAATTAACTAGTATGCCACCATGTGAATTCATCTCAAATCTGCAAATGTTTTCTAAATACTCAGAATGTGCAACGAAAAAGTTTTGCAAATACTGGTCTAGTATTAATTAGAAACAAAAGCTGGCATGGAGGGCATCAGTAGACCAAGAAACAAAGATTGCAGGATGGACATGACCCAGCACCAAGTTAAAATACTTTTGGAGAAGTACTGTTGCTGCCTTAAGGTCAAAAGGGATCATGTCAGGTACAAACTTTTTCATTGTAGATGTACACTAAAAGGTTTAATTATAGTACACTAGGTGGAATGTAGATGTGAAACTGGTTCTGAGCCACAAAACAGAAGTAACTCGCAACCTGTTTCTAACTTGTCTCTTTTAGAAACCATTTGCTGTAGCTGTTTTACTCTATGCCAGTGAGGGCAAACTGACACCTGAGTTGGTCTTCCTAGGAGGAGGTGGGGGCGACGCCTCTGTTAGGCTGTTCTCGCAAAAAAAAAAAATTTACCTCTGCATCGACTGTGACAAAATACACAGGAGGCAACTGGGTTTGCATAGCAACAGGAAATACTGCACTCATCCTCTTTCAAGACAATATCTTATTATTATTATTATTGACAAGTGTAAAATTCGGAAACCTTTCTCCAAATCAGAAAATAAAAACAAAACATTTCTGAGAAGATTTGAGCTATTGTATTATCCAACATAAGATTTACCTTTCTTTACACAGTCATGTGAAACACTGCGCTCATCCTTAATCTTCCGAATCAAAGACATTTCCATTCTTGTGTCTTTAATTATGCTTTAATTATGACTTTCTATTACGCAAAAGAAAAGCTTTTACATCACATTAAGTCATCCTTTCTTCTATGGTGTAAGCTAATTACAGTCTTGTGGGTTGGATCTTTGAGGAGTTTCTTAAGACAAAGCATCAATGTCTCTAAACTTACTAAAGTATTTTTTTTTTCTTTTATTTGATACATACCAAATGGATAATGGATCCAGAATCATTTTCTTCTACTCTAAGTGAAGTAAAACCATTCTGAAATATAAAAGTAAATCCTTTTGTTGTATTTTATGATGAAATATAAAAGTCAATCCTTTTGTTGTATTTGTTGTATGCTATGTCTGGCATAATTATAATTTTATATATATAAAAAGGGACATATAGTTAGTGTATATTTATCATGACATTTCATTCACTACAGGTTGCTACTCAGGTTTATTACCTGTTTTAGACTATCCACTATCTCTTGCAGGTTTGGGGTCCCGAATATATACGGCTTGCGCCAGAGTAGGCTCCCATCAGCTCTGCGCTTCTTGGGCACATCATGAAGGTTTGGCAGCAGTTTCAACACGTACTTGTTATCTTTGGCAACCAAAGCAGCTGTAATCATGGCGATGGCTGTACCTGGCTTGACTTCCACTGGCTCTAAAGTATTTGCTAACTGAAAGTTATAAAATATTGGTTGGTTAAGACTATAATAGAGGGCGCGGTGGCTGAGCGGTAAAGTTCTTGGCTTCCGCACTGGAGGTTCCGGGTTCGAATCCTGGGATTTTTATTTCAGGATTTTTGGGCGCCCTTGAGTCCACCCAGCTCTAATGGGTACCTGAAATTAGTTGGGGAAAAGTAAATGTGGTTGGTCGTTGTGCTGGACACATGACACCCTCGTTAACCATGGGCCATAGAATCAGATGACCTTTACATCATCTGTCCTATAGACCACAAGGTCTGAATGGGGAACTTTAAAGACTATAATAAGTCTTGTCATCGTCAGAAGATTAGTGAGACTGTGACTTACATATTTTGCCACATCTAGGGCAAGCATAACCATTGTCCGCAGGTGGTTGATTAACATTTTCTTTTTTCCGCCTGCGCCTGTCCTCGGCAGGGGATTTTCTTTTGGGCTATATAACTGGTAATATTATCATAAGGTAAAATATCTTCCTGTTTGATAATTGTTTATTTCAAATCTGAATTCATTTGTCATTTCTACAGGCAATGTTTTCATGCACTTTTAAACCATCCTTTAGATTTCTCCTTGCAGCTGTAAAACCCTAGTATGGAGAAACATTCTCGCCTCAATACATCAAAAGTTGGTGTTAGAGGCCTCAGCCTTCTACCATTTGGCTCAATTTTATTTTGGGGCTGATCACTGCTATCTTGTTGTCCAGAGTTTGCTTCCTCACCACTTGTCTTCACACGTTGAGTTCTAGGGCTACATCTTCCCAGCAGTAACTATCTACGTCCATAGCTTTACGATCTCCTTTAATCACATCCAAATAACAGAGATGGGAGACACCAGTTGTCCTCATGGCTGTAACAATGAATTAGTTTATCCTCCATAGGAAGACTATGACCAAACCAACACAGAGCTATCTGATGGTGAATATACTGTGGAGTCCCAGGTTTATCTAGTTATGTTGTGACTGTTACGCACTTCATCATCAAAGAAATAATATAAAATCATTTATCATGCATGCATATTGATTTATGTAGTGACTAAAAGAAAATGAAAAGAACTATTTCAAGGAAATATTTTATAATAAAAAGGCTTTGTCTTGAAGTGACTACACAGTCCCAGCTTGACCTACATATTTTGCCACATCTAGTGGTCAATTTAGGTTATATTTTTTACAGTCTATGTCTGTCCCTAGCAGTGGATTGCTAGAGGCAATACAGTTGTTTTTTTTTTTAGAAAACTAGCCTACAAATACTTTCTTTGTCCAAAGAAAAACAAAAAATCAGAAAAAATCATTGTCATGATTGCAAATTACTAGATTAAAAACATGAATGGATGCATAAAAAAAAGGGTGTATAAGGAAATATCATGGTTTAACCTTTCTGCAATTCTAGTCTAACGTTATACCAGCATACAAAGAGTGAACCAGTGTCTTAGATACGGAATAGGTTCAAGTTCCTTTTTAACTACATCAATCAATTTGAACCAGAGACTTCCAAGAGGGCAAATTTATTTAACAATCCTTTTCATATTGTTCATTTTTGTGTATAGTTTTCTAGCTACTGAAGATTAGAAAGGAGAAGTGACTAACCTCAGGCTCCATCTCTACAGCTTCATATTGTCTTTTCACTGGCAAAGACAAGATCTCCCCCTGCTTGTATGTCAATGGTGATGGATCCTAGTGAAAATTTGTAAAATAGAGCACTCATTTAAACTCAATTCTAATATATAATAAAACAATTCTTATAAATATATTTATAATGGAATGTTGTTATTGTTGTCTTTAATGGACCTCATTTACCAAAATGAACTGTCACGTGATAACCATTGAAAAATACAGTCACATGATATCCATGTTTGATTCAAATTAGGTCGTAAATTGTGTACAATAGAAAGGGAAGCATGTGGCTAAGAGGTGTTTGTTTACAATTGGTGAATGAGGTCCATTAGAAAAAAAAGGTCACAACAAATTTCAAATAAGGATCAATAAAGCAGTCTTAGTTTAATCTTAGTCTCATTTCATTTTACAAAACTTGTTTATATAAAATTATTACATTAATATTATATAAATTGTATATTTATATCTTATGATGAACTTCATTTGATGGACCATTCAAAAGGATGACAAGGATTTTATAAAGCTGTGGTACATATTGCATCATATGAAGAAGACCAAGTGCACATGTACCAGTGATTCTATCTTCATATGCTATATAAAGTGGAGACGTTTAACTTACAAAGTCAATAGTAAGATCATTCCTGAGAGGTTCCAACACAGGGGGGTGAGTGTAGCTCTCAGACACCACAAGGTGAAGAGGTCGAAGGTCACGGATTAATTTATTGGCTTGAGAGAAGTTCAGGCTTGTATCAATGGGACAGTAACAAACCTGTTAGAATAATGCAAACATTTATTACAGTGTTGAGCCTAATTTGTTTTTTTTTTATGAAACACAATGATTCTAGAAATTAAAGCTGTTAGTATATCAGGACTATATTCTCAACTATCTATCAATATCTTTTAAATCTACCAAGATATGATAAACGTTAAACACATGTATAGGATAAATAAGAATTTTAGGTTAGGATATAACACCCTCCTAAATAAGATTTCACATAAACTAGATAATTCTACTTCAAAAGCTTTAGGGTACATTAGGCTGAAGAGTCTAAGTTCCCCTTTCAGAACTTGTGGTCTATGGGGCAGATGATGTAAAGGTCATCTGTTTCTATGGCCTACGGGTATCATGTGGCCAGCACAACAACCAATTGCCATTACTTTTACTTAACTAATGTCAGGTACCCATTAGACCTGGGTGGATTCAGAGGCGCCCAAAAAATCCCAGTCTTCACCAGGATTTAAACCCTTAACCCCAGTTTGGAAGCCAAGTGTCTAACCACTCAGCCACAACGCCCCCTCAAGAGGATTCTAGTTACTTTTTTTTTTGTCTAAGCCAACTAAAAGTAAAAATGATGCCAGGTCACAAACTATTCAACTTTATCCTTATACAGTACACATCTGATGTGTGGCAGCAATAGAGGAATTTTCCTTTATTAGTATAGAAACTTTAAGGTTTAAAAATGAGCTCCTCTTACCTAAGTATACAGGTCAGGAATAATATTATATTGAAAAGTAAGGGGTAGAAAACAAAAAACTTACCCTCATTGCGATAGGCAGAAAAGGAGCCAGGGCATCAAGATGAGGAAAGTCTGGTTCTAAACACAAAGAATCATAAAATATGATTAATAAGATGTTAAATTTTTACTAGAAAACTTGGTATTTTCATATTTTTACTGAAAATGTTTCTAACATTTCCACTGAAGCTTGCGTATATTGTTATTTTAACAACAAATTGTCAATTTTGTTAACTAAATAAATTTAAAAAAAATAAAAAATATCACAGATTTAGATGAAACATGTTTATACTGAGAAATTGTCTGTTATTTATAAAATGTGAATGGAAAAAAAAACATATTTGTCAAAAGAAAGTTAAAAAAACACAGAAATAAAACAAAAAAACAACTCATGTTGCACATTTCTTAATAACAAAACAACACATTGTAGAAACCTCACCAGTAAATATGATAGTGTTGGAGGGTGAGTTCCCCCATAACTCAATGAAGTGGACAATGTCTCCCATCCTGAGAGATGGATGGCCAGCAAACAATATACATGGTGTGACAAAGTCTGTACTTAGACCAGCTAGGGAGAGAAAACAAAAACAGCATATGAGGGGAGATAATTGACTATTATGCACGATAACCATAATATAACCTTGGATTCTGAAGACCTGTTTTTTTTGGTTTATATTTGATTAGGGATATGGTATTATAGCGTAATATCAAATGATGCATCATTGTTGCTAAAGGGTTTCCATGGAATCAGAGGTTAACCTTTTAAATGTGAGTGGTAGTTTAGCCTCTGAAGACCAGAATTATAATTCCATTTTGTATGTACTCATTGTAAAACAGCTGAGCACTTTAATGGTTAGCAAGTCTTTGTATTTTTTCACTGTATGCTGGGGATCTTTGTTTAATTGACAAAGTAAAAAAATTCCTCTTACAAAATAAAATATTTTGATACTTCAAGTACAGATCATGAAAATATTGAACACACACAAACAATACTACACACTAAAATCATAATTCAATAATAAATTCACAAAAAAATAGACTGAACATCAAGCTTGAAACTTATTGACTCAAGAAACATTTTTTTGGCCCCTCTTCTAGTCATTTTTTTTTTAACTGAAAGTGCAAAAATATTTTCCCACCAGCAAAGAATTATCTCATTTTCATTCATTGACTCATCTGAGTAGAAACTGGAAGCTACTAGAATGTAAAGAACTTTCAACAAAGTCTGAAAAAGAGAGTTGCAGAGCTCTGACTCAGACCCCAGCATATACATTTAAGACCCAAACTGAAGCTACATATCATAATGATCTTCAGTTTTTTTCTTCTTCATTCTCTTAATGGTCTCCAGTGTCAAGAACATATTCTGTTGATCTAAGGCTCTTATTACTATTTTGAAAACTTATATTCCAGACATTCTTTTTAAGACTAAAATGGGTCATCATCATCATAATTCCTTTGGGTTCCTCATGGAACATATGGCCTCAATGCTTAATGTTTGTGTTTTTGCTCTGCTTTCTATAACACTATTTTTTTTCCGTGGACAGGTTGTTATCCTATCGCACAACCCCTAAGTCACGGTAAGAGGGGTGCACCTTTTGTCTGGCCTCTTTCCTAACAGACCTGTCCGGCCTGGTAGTACCTGCAAGGAGCGATGAGCTCCCGCCGGTATAGCTCTGAGGGTCATTGAGGCACTCAAGCTGCCACACCATGGCAAAGTATGTGCATCAGGTGACAGCTTAAATGGATCAATTAAGCACAAAATATGAGGGAGATAGCTCCTGAAGTAATGTTTTGGAAAAGACAATGAACTCAAGTTTGTTTGTAGATTGATTCAAAATTCAAAAGACTTACTGTGAATGCTGGAGAAGTTTTTTAATCTTCCTTTACTCAGAAGCTGTGACGGAACACAAAAAAAAAGTTTTAGTAGCATTTTGTTTTAATGGGTGAGGGTTATATATAACCATTTCACATTATTAAATCAGTAACATGGGCCTTGCAACTAGGAAAATGCCTGAAAGAAAATCTACACTCGTTTAAAAGTCATGGTAAACATGGTGAACATTTCAAGATGAGATCTACATCAATTTTCAACACTTGGATGACCGACGGAAAGAAGCAAAGTTTGTGATTGTGTTTGTGTTTCACGATTTGTTATCATCTGTGTTATAATAATAAGGCTTCTCTTTGAGTCCAAAGATTAATGAGGAATGAGGAATGAGGAATTTTCCGTGGCTATGCAGCCCCATCTTTTTCCATACCTAGCGCAGGCATAACCATTGTCCGCCCTGATCAAAGTAGATTTTCTTTTTTACTGTCTAAGTCTGTTCTAGGCAGCTTATTTTTTTTGGTCTCAAATGTGTATTCTGCAGCCTTCGTAAGTGACCTCTATTTGCATACATTTGTCCCCATTTGGGATAGGTGCCCTGCCCAGCGTAACTGTCTGACCATAACAAGTCCCTCTATACTGTGTCATGATAAAATGATATATACACCATTAAGAGGATATTAAAAAACATGTTAACTTCTTTTTATCTGTCTTGAGGATGTTCTTTTCAAACAGACAGCGTAAACAGAAATGTATGATAATGTATCTTCATGTTCATATTACCAAACCAGGAAAAAATTTTATATCGAACATAATTACTAAAGTCTTTTATTTTGATGTAAGTATACAAACAATGAGACCCCTGTATGACAAACTTATTTGTATTTCTCTTCCTTTATTGAACAGTTACCATTTGGTAATGTATGTATAAGTACAACCTGTCAGAAATACATTATTAATTTCTATAGCACATTTTCCATGCTCCTAAAGCAATCTCAGTGCGGGGGTATCTGAGAGCAGGTTTCTGAACCGCCGCCAAGTTCATTCAACAAAACTTAGTTTAATGTATAAAATATTCCTAGTCTACACCTCAACCCAAAACTCAAGCTCCTTCAGTTGAGTACCCGAGTGTTTACGCCAATTTATAACAAATAACAATAACAAATTCTACTTACATCAGCGTGAGGAAATGGACATTCTGGGAGAAACACTTTGGACTGTTTCCCAGCTGATAACCTGTCAAAGTAATTCAATAAACGTCTCAATAAAAACATAAAAATTCTAATTACAACCAGCCTTTACTCACAAAATATATTTAATAAAATTTCTTATATAGCTCAGCTCAAATACAGTATTTGAGTGTCTGTCCCTTTCCCTCTTCCATCCCCCCACCCCACATCTATTGATCTATAGCCTCTGTTCACAAAATATCTTAGTACTTAGTTCTCTGGTTCTTAACTCTAATTAAGTACTAAGATATTTTGTGAGAAAAGGCTGTAGATCTACATAATTTTTTTTTATTAACTTAACAGTGAGCTTCTTTATAAACCATCTCTCTGATCAGAAGAAGAAGGATGATACATCTTAACTTTATTTCAGCTAATTATAGTTTAAATAGCAAAATCATTAATTTCAAAACTCATCACTGTAACAGGAACAGGATACAGTTTTGAGATAAATTAAATACCATTAAAACAGTCTTAACTCTTTCTCTCCTAATTGACGCCGCCAACGTTGATTCGCTCCCCATTAAACTAAATTGATTTTTAGATTTATAAACCTGAATTCGTGTTGTGTAAAAAGAGCATGCTTTCTCCAACAATTCAATACCAAATGTAACATTTTCTGATAACAAACAATAAGTTTTTGAAGTTGAATCATAACAGGATAGTGAACTACAAATGAGCAAAACAAATAACACTAAAATAATTACGGAGAGAAAGAGTTAAAAAAATCATTGTCAAATTAAACAGAGAGGTTTGTACCATTCTGCAAAAATGTTTGAGTATGCCAGGGTACTGTCAGACACAGGGGACAAGAAGTACATGGGAACACCCGCCAAGCCACATTGATCCAGATGACCAGACAGGCACTCAAAAAGGTCAAAGGTTACTCCTGAAGCATAACAAGGCACAAGCACATTGCCTCCATTTTTGACAGTCACAGCTGAAAGATATGATAAAAAGATCAGCAAAAGAATTCGTTGATGTCTAAAGATTTTTTAATTTCAAAAGGCATATAGAATCCTATTTTCAGAAGGGCAAAATAAAAATGCATCTTCATAACTTTTGTTTAATTACTAAAATTTTTACGCTTTGCCTTCCATGATGTGAAATGTTCTATTAAAATATGATAATTATAGTAAAATAGGCTTAGGTTCTTATTTCATTTAACTGAAATTACTAAACATAGAGTTCATAACTTTTTTTTGAAAGCCTAATTTAATAAAATATACTTTAAAAAAAAATTTTAGGAACAGAGATAAAGAAGAAAGAAAAATAGGAAATGATTTGGTAAGATAGAAAACCCTGAAAAATTGATAATTAAGGAAATTTTTAGGTATTTTACTATTTGAAAAAAAAATGTTACCTGCATTGAGACAAAACTCTCCTATCATTGGGTCAGGTAATGACAAGGGAGTTTGTGTAAGACAGCTGACAATTAACACATCAGCATTTTTTAGAGGGGATTGATCCATTGGCTGAGGAGATAATTGTTTTTTTCTAAATTAGAACTAAAAAGAAAAGAAAATTATTCTAAATTTGAGATTTTGGGCGTGAGGTGGCTGATTGATTAAGCGCTTGGCTTCTGAACTTGGGGTCCTGGGTTCAAACCTTTTGAATTTTGAGTTTTAGGGCGCCCCTGAGTCCACCCAACTCTAATGCCTAAATGGGTACCTGACTTAAGTTGGAAAAAGTAAATGATGGTCGTTGTGCTGGCCTCATGACACCCTGCTTCTTAACCATTGACCAAAGAAACAGATGACCATAACATCATCTACCCTCTAGATCACAAGGTCTGAAAGGGAAACTTTACTTTAATTGAGAATTTGAAAACAACTCACAGTTATGACCAAGAAAGTTAAAGAAAAGTGATGCATGTTCTTTAAACAAGGAAACAACTTTTGTATCCTTTTGTACATAATTTTTAGGAACAGAAAGTGGTGAATGCTCAGCACAAGTTTGTTTGTGAGGACATTATTCATTTCATCCCCATGTTGCATCCACTGAGGTTCATTTTCTTTTGTTAAATGGGTGCCATTTTTTCATGAATGTAATGAAGGGAGGAAGGGAGAGAGAGAGGAGAGGAGAGAGAGAGGAATGGAGAGAGAGGAGAGGAGAGAGAGAGGGATGGAGAATGAGAAAGTAGATAACATTAAATGTTGTTGCCATTGTTTACTATGCATATTTTAGTTATAAATTGCACTTGACTAAATGACCCACAGTAAAGCCATAATTGAAGACAGGCACAGAAGATGGAAAGAAAACATATAGACTGCCAGCGGACAACAGCTTTGTCTGCACAAGGTGCGGAAGAATATGCTGGTGGCAAGTGGGTTTACCTAGTCATGTGAAATATTGCACTCATCCTTAATCTTTGGACTCAAAGACATTGCCACTATTTTTAAACTGAATGAGTTGTTTGAGTTATTTCAATGTTTGTGATATCACTGAATATTATAATATTATTAATAATCACATTCGACTTACCCGAGGATGGGTTGTTAATGTTGATGTGCCAGCGATATAACAAATCTGTGCAAGTAAATAGAGAACTTTTTTAAAATAAAAAAAAATGTTTTACATTTCTACATGCACAGGATAAAGCAAAAAAAAATAAATACATCTTTTACTTGACTGTTATCATTTTATCTTGCATTATAAAAGGACCAACTGAGATAAGTCTATTAAAAGATCAATAAGACCAACCTTCTTGATTAACTATAAACACACCAAAAGTTATTCCTTTTGTTAGCTTAATCTTCAGACTTGAGAAAAAGCCTTTTTATTATATGGTTACTTAAGGCACATGTTAGGTGTCTAGCATGTTTCCTTTCAACATGACAAAGTGAAAAAAAAAAAAAATTAAAAACCTTTTCATATTTGGAATTGATGATCCAATTACAGCTCCCTATGCAGCATCCAGAACTGGCAGGAGAGACAGTCAAAGCACCAAAAATATCCTGCAGAACATGAAAGAATTAAAGTAAACAATTTGGATGATAAACTAACATTGTAAATAATCGGAATGCCTGAACATATTTGTTTTTTCTACTGGTTTTAAAACAGTATGAGAAATAAACATGACAATTAAAAAGCAATTTTTAAAAAGTATTTTACCAGCTTTTCACTAAAACCAACAAGCTGGACTTTAGAAAGAGAAGAGTTTATATCATGCAATGTGTACAACTTCCTCCACTGACGAGGACGTACTGCATCACGCAGAGGTGCTGGCAGGTTCCTAAGTGTAGAAATGATAAATATTATTTAAATTCAAATGTTAGCATTGATAGATCTTGAATAAAAAAAAAAACATAATTAACATAAGACTCACTTTGTTATCCAACTTTTATAAAGCATAATTTCTTCAATAATACTACTTTCCCCATCAATAAAATAAACGATGGATGTAAGCCATAATACTTTATAATAATGTTTCTCAACATTACAACATTGGTGCATAATTATACATTCAAATAAAAAGAAAAGGTAATAATTTGGAAATCATCCTAAACTTATGCAATAACTAACTGCTAACAACAAATAATAAAGTGGATAAACACATTTCTAATGAAGCTCATTTTGCCCTACTTACTTGACAATATTTTCATGTTTCCAATGGGAGGCGATGCTAGATTTAGGGTTTCTCTCGACATATTTCACCAGCTCCTCCATGTACAACCTGAGAGATAGTGTCGATCCTCAATTAATATGAAGGGATTTCTCATTTAATTGAAGGCTTAACTTATACAGTCTAATGACAAAATTTAGGTCATGTACCCATTTCAGAGCAATACATAGGGAGAATGATTAAAAGGGCATCTATTTCTATTAGTAAATGAGGGTTTCATGTGGCCAGCACAATGAACAACTGCTTTCAAATTTGCCAACTAATGGCAGGTACCCATTAAAGTTGGACTTTAAAAACTTCAAAACCTCAGTCTTCACCAACCCAAGAACCTCAGTACAGAAGTCAAACACTTAACCACTCAGCCATTGTGCCCAAATTTAGATGAAAAAAAAAAAAAAAACAACACAACTCATGGTTTTTAATGTAACTGCACAATTCAGGCATTGGGTTTGAGTCATTGTTAAGTAAAGGCATGGATGTTAGTGGTGGTTATGCAGCACCTTTTGTACAGTTGACTTAACTCTTTCTCTCTGTAATTATTTTCATCGTTCCGATAGAATTAATTCATTTTGTTCATTTGTATTTTATATCATGTTATGATTAAACTTCAAAACTTTTTTTTATATCAGAAAATGTTATATTTGGTATAGAATTATAGGAAAAATAATTCTCTTTGTACACAACACAAATCAAAGTTTGTAAATCCAAAAATCAATTTAGCTTAATGGGGTTAAATCAACGTTGCAATTGTCAATTAGGAAAGACTTAAAACATTACCTGTTCTATGAGCTTCTAGGTCTCCAAAGGACTACAGCAAATTACAAATACAAATTAGCATAAAATAGACAATGTTGTTATAAATACTAAATGGTATCAATACCTTCCAATATAGAATGTAGGTTCTGTCATGTAGATGGTTCCCTTAAAGCCAGTGTACTCTGTAATGTAAGGCAGGGCCAGCATGCAACTGTAACTTGAAATAAGGATGGCATCCAGAGTTGAAAGATCAACTATACCAGTCTAAAAAACACACAGAGAATGTTTTTTAAGTTGATTTTGATTTTTCTAACAAACACTTTTTAAAATAAATGTATCAGTTATATTCATTCATTCATTCATTAAACTCCATTTGAGTGAGGGCTTGAGAGGCTTAAATCCTCTCTTGCAAAAGCCCTGGACAGAAACCCTGCTGTCTTGCGTAGTGCATAGGCGTCACCATACAGGTCGAGAATTTTTGGTTTCCCAGACCTGTTGAGGCGGAGATCAGCAAGTCTGGGGCAGTCAAACAGAATATGAGGCACGGTTTCCTCTTCTTCCCCGCATCAGAGGCACCATGAATCGAAAATTGGCCATAGCCGTATCAGTTATAAGACATTAAGGAAATCAAATGTATTTTTTTTAAAAAAGTATACAAAATTCATTAAAGTGTCTAGCTGGCTTCCTGTTTAAGTGGTTAAGTGCTTGGCTTTACCACTTGCATCTTGGGGAAAACTGGGATTTTGAATTTCAGGAGTTATAGGAGGCCACTGAGTCTTCCCAGCTCTTATGAGTACCTGACTTTAGTTTGGGAAAGAAAAGTGGTTGGCTGGCCACATGACACCCTGCTCGTTAACAGAAAGAGATGACCTTAACATCATCTACCCTATAGATCGCAAGGTCTGAAAGGAACTTTACTACTTTTTTTTTATTAATACTACTATTGTTTCTAATTCTTTACCTCTGGTATTGAAAATTCTGGATTGCCATCCACTAAAAGTCGTCCACCACATTCTTTCAATTCTTGAGCCTATAAACAAAAAAAAATAAATTCATCAGCAATGAGTTAAATACTAATAAACTTCTTCATTTGTAAAGGTGAATTATATTTATAAATAGGACTGTTTACTGTTTCTAACTCACAGCATCATCTGGAACTCGATTCCTTTTATCACCTCCCTGGCTCCATGTATGTGCCTTTGATACTTGAAAGCTGAAAGGAAACAAGAAGTTAGCCACACAATTATTATTCAAGGGACATTATGTTTTCAATTAATTTGCAAAAATAGGTAATGATTCCAATGACATTTTAAACTAAAAAAAAAACTGCAGTCTAGGCTTCTCATTGGTATCTTATAGATTCCCAAAAGACATTATATTAAGAAAAAATTACCCAGGCACCACAAGTAAAGGTATGTAATGAAGTATCTGTTTGATGTCTAGACCGCAGTCTAGCATAATTTTCACTCCTTTGAAAAACAACACAAAACATGGTTTACTTGGGTTGTCTGAGAGACAAATCTGAAATAGAAGTAAATTTTTTTGTTCGTCAATCTCAGCTCCTGCTCTACAATACATACATACATTAAACCTAAGCTAATACAAAGTTAGTCTTAATCTAGTAACTAATTAACTAGTTGAAGTTGTCTGTGTAAAGAATAATCAATAATATATCATTTTACGATAAGGGGTCTAATCTTCATAAATGATAATAAACCTAAGCTTAAGGCCTCTATCTAGAGCTCTAACAGTAGTACTAGACCAATTATATATCTAGTTACAAAGTATAGAAAGATCAGAATATAGCAAAGCCTATATTATAATTATCTTCTTATTAAATCTTATTATATAAAACAGACGTTACTAAAAAAAAAGAAGATGATTATGTCATACATGTCATGCATCTTGTAATGCATGTTAACCAACAATGACTGGCAATGACTTATTAAATCTAGCCAATATCAATATCCAGAAGAAAGTACAAAAAATATTTTTGAAAAACAAATGTTTCAAGATTCGAGACACTCAAGTGTCTCAAGAGAAATTATGACTTATAATTATAATATGACACTATTACTATTGACTAGACTTCATCTTAGGGTCTTAGTAAGTCTTAGTCTTAGACTAACTGGTCTCTTAACTATCTTAAAGGGAAACTGTGGACTGTGCTACTACTGGTCCTAATAGCATATGGAAAGACTAAGGCTTAGCCCTCGGCACCAAAATCAGACTGATGCGCTCCCTGGTCATGGTCACATTTCTATATGCTTGGGAGTCTTGGACCCTGACTGCAGAGCTAGAGAGGAGGATCCTAGTAATGGAATTGAGATGCTACAGAAGAATCCTAGGCATCACATTTAAAGACCGCGTCACAAACCAGGAGATTAGAGACAGGGTTACTGCAGCGATCGGACCCCATGATGACCTGCTAACTACTGTGAAAAAACGCAAGATAAAAATCTATGGCCATATAACAAGATCTTCAGGGCTCGCAAATACCTTCCTCCAGGGAACAGTACCAGGAAAAAGAAGAAGAGGCAGACAGAGAAAGCGATGGGAAGACAACATAAAAGAATGGACGGGCCTACCACTGAAAGAAGTTCTTATCAGGGCAAAGGAGAGGAATGGAGAAGGACGGTCTACAAGTCTTGCTTGGTGCCCCAACGGTCCGCCAGACTAAGTGATAGGTAAGGTAAGGTAAGGGTAAAGGGAAACAGATGGTTTTTCATATATGAGTTATTGACATATTTTTAAATTCTGGGTAAAAAGTTGTAATAGTAAACATTTTACCATTTTTTATTTAAATTCTTAGAAACATTTATATTTAAAAAATTAGACTTAACAAGATCTAGACTCTAGATCTAACTTTCTCTTACGAGAATGTAAACTTTACTTTACGTTATTCATTAAATTAATAGATAAAATTAATAGGTTTGAGTGAAGTCACATAGAACCCTGGTGAAAATCTGACCATTTAAAGGCATTTGGGATGCGCAGAAAAACAACAATTACTAAGTTATTATTGCAAATAAAAAAAAAGATTAATATTAATATATTCATTATCTGTACCAGTGTACTGTACAGTGTAAATCCAAACACATATTCACATATTAGATCTATACTAAAACAGGGTCATCGGACAACCTAAGCCAAGTCGCGGCCATTTTCAACTTTGAATATTTATAACTTCGTAATGGTCTGACCTATAAAAAAAACTGATAGTATCAATGGATTCCTCATCCTTTTTTCAATAAAAATAGATACGACTTATTGTATCACTATGCCTTGTTAAAATTAAATATAATGTCAAAGAGGTGTAGGGTCGGTATCGTCGCGCGTAATGAAAAACGGACGATTTCCCTTCGTGTCAGGAAAACCGGAAACTGTGTAAGGGTCAACAGAAACCTCCACAAATTATCATTTTAAATATAATTTAATCTTTAATATAAGATCTAATATATAAATCATTTACACCTGCAGTAAGAACACACATCTTTTTCCCACACTTGATATCTCCATTCTAGGTTTGTAACGGAGTCACACCAAGGCTTAGTGGAAATGGGGGAGGGGGAGGGATTATATAGGTCAAGTGCCCTATGTAACAAGCATGCTCAGTGACTACAAGCAGTACAACTGAGGTCACACATTGGCAACATCTATAGTCTACTCCTCCCTCTCCAGTGTTCTGGCATGCTTAGTGGACAGGGGGAGGGGTTACATGGGTAAATTGTCTTCATGTAACTGGCCTGACACCAGATACCAATTGTTAGTCCACTCCTCCCTCCCCTCTCTTTTTTTTTTTTATAAAGCACCTTCATTCTTCTAGCATGCTCAGTAAACCTGAAGGGAAAAGGGTTGGGAGGGGGTAGGATTTCAGATATCTCCATTCTTGGCTTGTAAATGATGTCACACCAAGGTCATTGGACACTAGTTTTACCTGTAGCTTGTTACGGCTAAGTGAAGATTTAATAAATACCTCACTTAATTTAATTGGCATCTTACAACTTTTATAACTAATCTAGATTACTTTAATCTCTAGAGTCTACATCCAGATTATCTTAAACTACAATACATTAGTTGCAATTTTATCACTAGAAAAGTTATGTTGTCCGGATAGCTTGCCAGACTAACATCCACCATGTATGACAGACACCCCCCTTTAAAAAAAATTTGGCTCAATTGACAACATATTTAATAAATCACATGTGTTTCCTCATCTATTTAGAAGCCAAAAATATAAGTCTCGTTGAGATGATGCATCATCAGATTTAAAAATAGCCTTAATCCAATGACCCCTCCCCTTGTTTACCAAGAGGGCAAATTTTTTTTTTTTCGTATCTGTCTACTTTGACCTGAGGATGAACTTTGCCTCCTCAAGGAAAAGGAAGCACCACATGTCAAAAGTGGGATAAAATGGTTCTTGCGCAGTAGCAATATAGCTATAGCCTCCTCAAGGAAAAGGAAGCACCACATGTCAAAAGTGGGATAAAATGGTGCCTGCGCAGTAGCAATATAGCTATTCCGGTACATTAAAATAAAGGAGTTATTTAGATAATAAGTGGATTGCATGGATAGCTTTACAAAACGTTGTTGTTCGATGACCCTGTTTTACTCTATATAAAAAATTGTCAAAACCATCAGAGTTTCCTTTTAACTTAGTCATAATAAAGTCAAACTCAAAGAAGTCTAACTTAACTTAAGACTGACTTAACTTCTTAAGACAAGAGTCAAGAGACTTTAAGACGTAGTTCAATACCTTAGTCAAGCCGCAGTGGCTAGTGTCAGTACTGACTACTTCTGACTAGAGTCACTACGACACTAGAGACTAGAGCTAAGAGTAGTACTAACTAGTAGAGTCAGTGAGTAGAGTCTAGAGTCTAGATTTGTTTGTTTTTTTATTTTACTAGATATCTAGATCTACTACTCTATGCTTCTATTCTTTTGGGTCTAAAATAAGGATCTAGATAGATTTCAGTCTATTTTATGTTATATATAAGATCTGAAAGAGCTTACCAACTTCATAGTTTATAGTTAAGTTTGTTATCAACTTATGAATTTTTCATGAGCGCTGACATGTTGCGATCAGTACGACGTACTGTAAGCTTTGTGATGTGAAGCTTAATTAATTTTTTGTAGTGATGTCTACATTATTTTAGATCTATGTATAGATCTATATTTCTTTCATCATAAAGAAAAATGTGTAACTAGAACTACTAATAGACCTACAAACACTTACAAAAAAAAAAAATAATAATAATAAAAATAAGTAAAACGAAGAAATAGATGTAGTGTAAATAGGACAAATTCCTTATAACAATTGCTACGTCCATTTTAATAGATTTACTACATTGTCACCTACATTTAACAAAACAATTTATTAAATAAATAGATCTAATTATCCAGAAAATAGATCTATAGATCATGACAAGATAAAATATTAAATCTAGTTTTGAAATAAATCTAGCTGTATATATAAGATCTATAATTTTTTAAATAATTGCAAAATATTTATTTTTAATTAACAGTATCTGAGAAATAGACTAATTTAATTGTTCTCTTGCGTTGTAAAGATATTTGCATCCAAATTTGAAGTCATTGTTGTGAAGGACGCCGTTTTATCTCAAACTTTACTTACCATCAATGATCAAATTAGCGAAATATTGTCTCTTAGTAAAGCTTACACAGATCTAAAGGTACATCTAGATTCTAAATCTATACTTTTATGAATAACAAATGAGATAAGTTAGCGTCTATAATTATAATATTTATTCTTATATTTTATATAAATAACATAAGATGATGACTAGAATCTAGATTAGATTAATCATTATCATTAGTGACATTAGTCTGATAAGTCATCAATATCAGGTGACCGAGCCTTGCTCGGTTAAATAATTTATATACTAAAAAGGTTATATACTACTGCTACTGGTGCTACAGCCCATGGAAGGATATGGCCTGCTTTTACACATCCCTCCATTCAGATATCTCCTGGGCCTTTCTTCACCACGCCCTAACGGTAACCCCAAGTTTTTACTGAGGTTTATAGTTAAATCAAAAGTGGCTGCAGCGTACGCAAACTCATTGACCTCTAGCTAGATATCTTGTTCTGTGTGAGCAAGTAAGGAGTAGAGCAGCTGTGCAATCACCATTTCCTTTGTTTTGGTACGGGACATTAGACACTGAAGCATGAACACATGGTCATAATTTTACAAGCAAAATAATAATTATAATAAGGCTTGACATTAAATCTGAAGATTAATGAGAAATGCAGTATTTCCCGTGGCTACGCAGCCCCAGATGTGACCTAGATATTTTGCCACATCCAGGGCACGCATAACCATTGTCCTCCGGTGGTCGATTAAGATTTTCTTTTCGCGTCTGCGTATGTCCTCGGCAGCAAATTTTCTGTTGGGGTCAAATATGTATCCTTGGCCTTTGTATAGAGGGAATTCTTAAAGTCCGATAGTTACGCTGGACAGAGCAGTATCCTGTATGAGAAACGAATCTCAGACAAACGCATGCCAAAGGCGGTCTTTTTTTTTTGTGGTGAGCTAATAAAGTGGTCGTTGTAACACCGAAATGCTTAAAAGACCAGCTTAGGCGCCAAATAAATCAATCTTAAATAAGATGGTGCGCAAATGTTTAATTAGGTCTATATTGATTCTTAAAAACTTGTTCTTGTTTGCATTATACTACGGTAAGCCTAGTGACGTAAGCAGCATTTTTCCCTTTTACGTCATGGAAAACTTTCATTCATAAATTTTCCATTTCATTCATAAATTATTCTAACCAAAATTAATTTTACAACATTGAGACATTTTCGTATCGAAATAACGGTCGAAATAGTATAGGATATATATTTGATTTGTTTATATTTAGAGTGTAATTGCCAATGTTGTTTCATTTAGTCTAGGAGTAGAAGAAAAAGCGAAATTCTGGCAGAAATTCAGTACTTCAGACATAGACATCTAGATCTATTTGTTTTCCAGAAAAGTTGAGAACTTCTTTTCTTCTACAAATTACAACAGAAAACTTATTAGCCTATGTCGCAGCCTGCTAAATCACGACAGAAAACTTATTAGATCTTTTCTACGCCGCAAACATGGCGTTGTTACAGTTGTATCTACTGAAAATCAAGATTTAGATCTAGACGTAGAGGTCCATATCTTTTCTTTTCGACCTCCATCTTAGCTAATTAGAGTTATGCACATAATCAAATTCTTCTATTAACTTACCTTATTTAATAGAGATGAAATGTTTATTGTTGAAACTCTTGTAAACACTTGAACGTCTTCAGAAAACCACGTGCTCGATTTCTGTTCTTGATTGCTGTTCAGTTAAAAATGAACGCAGACACGGAACTAAACCTTCAACTACGGTGCGCAAAATGTTGTGTCTATTCATTCATCGATTAAACTTGTTGCTGTAGTAAACGGCTGTAAGCCAGTGACGTAGGAGGTGTCAAGTTTTTTTCCTCTCTCGCTGTGAGCCTAGTGACTTAAGCGGTGTCAAGTTTTTTTCCCTTTGACGTCATGGGAAAAAAATTTCATTCATAAAACCTTCTAGCCAAAGATAATTTTTTTTGATAATGAGACATGTTCAAACCGATATAACGGTCGACCTCGAGTTTTCCCGATGTGGCCAATGAGCTGAGAATTTGTTTCTCACTAACATGCAGATACGTTGAAATTTTAAAGAAAATCGTTAGAGCCGTTTTCGAAATAGAAGATATATATATACAAGAATTGCTCGCTTAAGAGTATAGGATAAGTAGATTTGACTAGATAAGTGACTAGATGTAAAAGTAAGTTAAAAGTAAGATCTTATACTGTCTATAGATACTATAATTATTATAATACTATAATTATAATACTTATTTCTTATCATCTTATGCTTAATAGTATTAATACTAATTATTTTAGTAGGCCTACTTATCAGAAAATCTAAACCGACCACCTGCAGACAATGGTTTTGCTTGCCCTGGATGTGGCAAAATATGTAGGTCACAGCTGGGACTGCACAGCCACGGGAAACACTGTATTCCTCACTAATCTTCAGATTCAAAGACAAGCCTATTATTATTATTAACTTATTAATATAAGTTATTAATATAAGTTATTAGGAGCCGTACCTCGTCTGTCTTTTTTTGTTTAAACCATGAACTTGCTAAAGAAGTTCATTTAACTGAAGTTAAAGTAAAGTAAATGAGCAATTTTCCATCGATCTGAATTTAAATACTTACTATATGTATAAGATATGTCTATAATAGAGATACTTTGATAATACTGAGATTGGAGGTGTATGATAAAAATTAAATTAAAAAAAATGACTCAATTAATTTATTAAACATTTACAGCTAGTGAGCTACATCAAAATTCACATTTATCATTGATAGACGGATGGAAGAAATTGTATAATAGTATTATTACTAGAATCTAATTATGAGTGAGTCTGGTGTGGATGTAGGCCTATATTTTGGTTTTCATATTTTGGTTTTCTATAGTTATCATGTTTTGTTAGGTGTAATGCACAAATTGTAAGACAAATTCCTTATGAATAATAAAGATTCTTCTTCTTATTATTATTATTGTTAATATGCAGTGCTTTTTTTGTGATGGTACACACCGGTAAGGCGTACCTGCACCTTTTTTAATGTGGGGAAAAAATTCATTATATTTCTTGTATTTTCATGTTAATTATTAATTAATCAGTAGAAAAAAGTTAGGCAATCCATCACTGAGTACGGGCACCTATTTTTTTTTTTTTACAAAAATAGCACTGTAAATATGATATATATGGCATTTATGTCTTAAAATACATTTAGTAAATCTTTGTCTTAGTTTAGCCCTTTTAGTATAATAAGCTTAATATGGTCTTTGTATGATTCACATTTCTTTCCTATTTAAAAGTAGTCTGCTATAAAAAAAAATATTTCTCATTCACAGCAGACTCACTCATAATTTACATGTGAAATTTTTATATCAGATAGTTGAATTGTATTTAATTATTTCATCGTATATATAATTAAACAGATCTTAGTAATTACTGTTTAAAAAAAAGTTTCTTAACATACTACAGTGATGTATCACTAAACTACAATATACTACGTTTTTTATTTAATGCTATTAACATTTTTTCAAATGCATATCTAAATTATTAGACTAAATTGGATGTAAAGGACAGGTAAATAAAAATATATCTAGTTATGATAATTTCTAAAAGACCATAAGACCTGCATCATAAGCTTCAAAATAACTTAAATGAGTTTGAATTTTATATGCTTGTATTGCTTGAATTTACATTTGCTGGTCAATATTTGCATGGAAACTGTCTGATAAACTCTAATTACAATAGTTTGTGCACTTCAAAAGGCTGTATTTACATCCCAATGATACAAATGTTTTGATTGCAAAAAACATTTTTAGTGGTCCCTGAAATGGGAAAAGCTGTTATGTTTTCCTTATTATGTCTGTCCATATGTCTGTCATAATTAATTAATTTAATAACAAAAACGTTCACTTTCAAATAACCCAAAGAAGCTGATGCACCTATTTTAAGATTCTACAGAGCGAGCAATGGTGGAATGAGATTGTCACTTCTGCTTTTTGTTTTTGAGATGTTCAGGACTCTCAATGGAGAATGCAGATTTGAAGAAAATGATCGGCATTCTTGACCTTCCACATATGCAAATTTTATAAGTCATTAATTATACAAAATAACACTATTATTTAGTCATTTTCTCCTTATTTTTATTTCAAAGACAATGTCTTCAAAGAAAATTTCTCACGATGATGATCACCTAGATTTTAAAAAACTGGAGCAAGAGGTACAAACAGCTGTTGTGAATGATGAACGATACTGGCGTGAAAATGATGCCAAAATAAGAGCAGTGGAACAAAGAGTTCCTACTTATGATGATTTCAGGTAAATCCATAAAATAATGTACACACAAGCTCTTTATTTTCACAAACTTTAATGTAATCAAAATTTAAATTATGCATTTAAGTTAAGTTGCTTAAAAACAAAAATAGCTATGAAGTCATAGAATTGAAAAGCAAGCAAGATATGTTCCTTTTGATAACTTTTCTTCTAAGCATTATTTTTATGTTTCCTTGGCATTTAGTGTAGGCTGAGTGTTTCCTCTGGCTTTTTATATGAAATAATCCTTTGCACTCCCAGGGGAGCATAGTGCTGCATTTTTTTATGTAATCCCCACATTTTAAGGAAGTTTTCAGTCTGGACAAGTTGCTTCAATACTGATGTAAAAGAACAACTGAGTCTAAACTGTAACTGGAATATTCATGGGACAAGGTGGGGTGGCCTTTCTCCACCATCCACAGAGTTCTCCAAATATAACTATTCTGCAGTAGATGGCTTAAAGTGGACAATGCCCTGGGTAATTGTCACATCCTGGATCCAGGCCCCTTCACCCTGTCACATTCACTAGTTCAAGGAATAACTAAGTGATGGATTTACATCCTATTGTAGAGTATAATGACAGACAAAGACCTCCATCTGGAGTAGTGCAATCCAGACCTCCGTCAAAAAGCACATAGAGAAGGGGGGGGGAAAGGTCCACTATTCATCCCTTCTCTTGTCAGTTTGTAAGAACAGATCCCGACAGATTTGTTTAGAAAATCACATGTGAGGGCCAGCAACTGGATTTGACTGTCAAAGGCATTTAAAGACTTAATCCATGGGAGCATTTCTTGGAAGGTGGGAGTTTATCCCCACTTTCACCTCTCATTGACAGTCCTTGGAACCCTTTCTAAGCTTTGGAAAAGGGATGGCATACTGGTTGTGTGGTGTGTGCTACAGAGTATCTCACGATGGTTCTGAGTTCAAACCATGTCTGCTCTCCCATCTCCTGCCATCCTGCAAAAGGTCTAGCTGGTCTAGGACATAATAGTATTCATTTCTGAAAAAGTGTCAAAAACATACAATTAAACAATAACAAAATAGAAAAAGAAATTTCAGCTTGATCCAAGACTGGGTATCAGAGAAATAACATGTACAACTTTTGATATTATACTATATTATGTACTACCGCCTCACACTCCGGTTGTAGTCTGTCAGCAGCCATATCATATATGTATGTACTATAACTTTGTTTACAGAGAAATGGTTTTGGCAGCTCATTTGAAACCACTCGAAAAGGAAGATAAGATGAATAACATAAAGAATTTTACACAGATCTGGAACCAGCCAGCCACATTATTTCCAAAGTCAAACATTCCAGACAACAACATACAAAATGAGAATGAAGTGAAGGTAAGTACAATTATTTATGTGTAGGGCCTATTTCATTATTAAACTTAAAAACATAATTTCAAAATTATTATGAGGTTTGAATTTTTTAAAAAAGGCCAAAAATTATCAAATATTCTGAGTGTTTTGTACATGTTAGTGGCCTGGTGGTGGAATGTTTTGCTGCTGAGCTAAAGGTTCATGGGTAATATCCCTGTGGAAGTCCACTACTTTTACTCAGGTTTTTGGAGGGAGGTACTCTTTGGTCCATCTTTGATCTGACATCTTTGGATAGGCCTATTAAAATGATCTTTGTGATGGCCACATAGTCTACATAGGAATGTCTGTACTTATATGACTCTCCCAATAGACTTTTTGGTGTCTTAAAAATCATTAACTTTTTTTTTACTTATTTGTTTTTTTTTTCTTATAAAAAAAACAACAAATAAACATTTCTTTATAATTTCAGTCAGATCAAGTCACAGTGAACTCTGGGCAGGAATTCGCACAATATTGGAAACGCTACTGTAAAACTCTCACAGAAAAAAAAGCTTTTCTACTCTCTGTCGGGGCTTCAAAGCTGCAATCAATTTTCAAAGTAGAAATAGCAGGTGGCCTACTGGGAGAATTCATAGAATGCTTATATACTTTTGAAGATCATGAAGCTCATCTGGTTGCAGATTGCTTGGAATCACTGTCGAAGTCACAAAGATTTTCTTTGTCAAAAACATTTTTAAGCAAGCGTGAGTTGGAACTGTGCCCTCTTTTGCTTGATAAACTTGTAGAAAAACAGAACAAAACAGATGATATTCAGTGCATGGACAAATTGAAAGTGCTTCGAAACATTTATTGCTAGTCTCAGGAGTTTTACTGAATTTAAATTAATGATTAAATTTTATAAGGTGTTTGTTTTCTTTTAGCTGTGAAGGAAATAAGTAAACTGCATCTAAGAATGTAAAATTCATACTTTGTTTCCATGACATAACAATGTTTAAATATCACTTTGGGTCATGGGAAATTAAATAGCAAAACTTTGGGGTAAATATCTCTAAAACAAACTGAAATTTGAACGATTTATAATAGAAGTTATCTAACTGAAAAGCACATGTCTTCTTTTGTTAGCATTGGAGCTAACATTGATTTTTGGCAGTCACACCACTCTAAGGGGTCCCTGACAATAGTTGGGAAAAAGTATAGGCGGTTGGTCGTTGTGCTGGCCACATGACACCCTCGTTAACTGTAGGCCACAGAATTAGCTGACTTTTACATCATCTGCCCTATAGACCACAAGGTCTGAAAGGGGAACTTTACTTTTTTTTTTTTTAAACTTCTAAATTAATTCAATCTTTTGTTTTTTGTTTTTCAATTTAAGTTGGCAAAATTTCTTTCTAATTTGTTGATCAGTTGCTGTACCATGAATTAACATTTTCACTACATAAGCTAAAAGTATATTAAGACACTGCCTCCTTATGTAGGGTCCTAGTTCAATTATTATCAATATCAGGTGGCCGAGCCTTGCTCGGTTAAATAATTTATACTAAGAAAGGTTATATACTACTGCTACTGGTGCTACAGCCCATGGAAGTATATGGCCTGCTTTTACACATCCCTCCATTCAGATATCTCCTGGGCTTTCATCATCACGCCCTAACGGTAACCCCATTTTTTTTTACTGAGGTTTATAGTTAAATCAAAAGTGGCTGCAGCGTACGCAAACTCGTTGACCGCTAGCTAGATATCTTGTTCAGTGTGAGCAAGTAAGGAGTAGAGCAGCTGTGTAATCACCATTTCACCATTTACCATTTCATGGTAAGCCTAGTGACGTAAGCAGCGTTTTTCCCGTTTACGTCATGGAAAACTTTCATTCATAAATTCTCCATTTCATTCATAAAACCTTCAAACCAAAATAAATTTTTCGATAATGAGACATTTTTCAAACCCATATAACGGTCAAACTCGAGTTTTCTCGATGTGGCCAATGAGTTAGAAATTTTTTTCTCACTAATACGCACATGCCTTGAAATTTTAAAGAAAATCGTTAGAGCCGTTTTCGAAATAAAATTTATATATATATATATATAAATATATATATATATATATATATATATATATATATGTATAAGAATTGCTCACCTAAGAGTATAGGATTGTTAGTTCCCCTTTCAGACCTTGCGATCTGTACCAGATAACTTAATCAAAATAAGAGCTTAATTTAACTAGCTTGGACTCCAAATTGATGTAACCATCTGCAATTTGGTAATAGATATGCCATCCAAAAATATCTTCTGCATCATCCTTCTTGTCTGCCTTCATTACCAGTATCTGACATTTAAATTAGACCATTTTAAATTCATCATTACATCTATTCATTTAGATCTACATTGAAATAAGAAATTTCATTGTTTTATTTTTATTTTCCTTTCAACAAAAGGACAAAAGCAAATTTGATTTTTTTTTAGACTAGAGCTGGTTTATTAGATTAATAAGAACTCCCCATGTCCATGGAATCTAATAAGTGACTTTAAAAGTCTCTTTTGTCATCATTTAACTCTATACACTGACTATACACTATGTATTGGGATGATGTGAGCAACCAAATTTCTCCACTCCTTTCAATTAGAAGCCAGTAGCATTAGTACAGTATAAGTACACCCAGTAACAAGGTATTCCACTCCTTTGTCCTCATTACCCTTCATAAAACCAGCATAATATGTTTATCTATAGATTTATATACCATAAATCATTAGGTACAATTTGGATAACTTCTTTAAAAATATATATGCCAAAATGAATAAGGTATATATAACATCCATATATGCATGTGACAGCATTTGTTCGTATATAAAAAAAAAAGTAAAGTTTCCCTTTTAGAACTTGCATATCTATAGGGCAGATGAAATAAAGGTCATCTGTTTCTGTGGCCCACTAGGCTTCTCTTCACCAGGATTTGAGCCTGGGACCCTCTGTTTGGAAGCCAAGCACTTTACCACTCAGACACCGTGTGTAATAGCTGTAGATAGATATACAGACTGTAAAAAGAGAACTTTGACCATCAGCATCAAAATATTGAGGTCACAGCTGAGTCTGCACTTCATTTTGATTTGAAGACCCAATGCCCTATTATTTATTATGACAATTGTTTTTATTGACAAGAAATAATCCTACAGCGAACATTTTAAAATGTAAATCTTGTTGATTTTATGCTTCCAATATATAACAGTGATTAACTCAACGTCCTTTTAACTTCCTCAACATGTTGGGTGCTTTTTAAAACTAGGTACTAGCAGTGGCATAGTTAGGAATTTGCAATCATTTGAGGACCCATGGGGTTTGACCTCTTTATAGAGGCCCAGGCATTTTGGCATTCGACATCATGACATGAGGTAATGGCGTAATATTTAATATTTAAGGTAAAAAAAATTTGAACACTCATTTGGAGCCTCTTCCCTCAAGTGGGGACCTTGGGTGGATTTTCAATTTCTCCCCCCCCCTCCACCATAGCTACACCACAGGGTACTAGGTAGACTAAGGAGTGTCCCTAAAATTCTGATTTTAAAGTCTTTATCTTCAATGGGATCTGAACATCATACCTTATATTACATGTAGTTTCGTTTGACCTTATCTTATTAGTGCAATATTGTTCAATTAGGCTATATTTCATAAACAGTAGATATTGGACATAATTTTTTTTTTAAAGGGACGTCTATAAGATATGTTGTTTTAGTCATGATATTTATTAGCTTACTTTTATGAATACATGGTCTTGTGAGATTTGATCTCCGCAGTAACTTGTACTGATGTTATGACTTCC
>JADKLZ010005465.1:18578133-18603426 GCA_021533235.1 Biomphalaria straminea
AAAAAAAAAAGGATATCTTCGGACAAGGAAGCTAAATGTTGAAAAGTTGGTGGGTGTACATGACAAGTTTAGAGCCATATGTATATATAGTGTTGAGCTAAGAAAGCCCCAGAACATTGACCTAGAGGCAAACTGGAGAAAGTGGATGATAGCAGTAAGCCCATCAGAGACTACCGACGGCCTCGTCCCAAAAAGGCTGACAGACATAACCGGTGGACAGCGTAGGCTACTATAGTTTGCTTTTCGGCGACAGAAAGGTTGTCTCTGTGTATAGTCTATAGTTGCTGAAATTCTACATGAAACAGTGCAAATGGAACTCGACAAATATTCAAATCTTGTTCAAGTTGAATAAATAGTTTGAAGTCTCAACAGGATCCGAGAATGGGTGTAGGAGAAAGAACATAATAATCTAAGGAATAATCTATATAATGCAATAATGAAATAATGCAATAATCTAAGGAACATATCTCAGAATGCCGAATTATTGATTTCACTTGTCTGTATCGAACAAAATACCAGTAACTAATTGTTTTAATATTGATTGGAGTATTGTCTTCGTCAATGAAGTGCACATTTTCAACTTGATCCGAGAATGGGTGTGGGCAAAATAACTTGTTTAAACTTTGTACCGGACCAAGTGAGTTGATATGAGCTTATTAAAAAAGTAAAGTAGCAATAATATTTGAAACTCTAATAAGGCGTGTCTTCTAGTTCGAAGATTAGTGAGAAGTGCAGTATTTCATGTAGCTAGACAGACAGCTTGCTGCAACCTACATATTGTTACAAATGAAGCGTGGTCGAGAGGCTAAGTGTGGCTTGAGCTTGGCTTGCTTGACTACCTAGAAGGGGGCTCGAGGTTCGACACCCGACTCGGGCAGAGTTGTGTTTACTGAGCGCCCAAAGGCAGCACGGGAAACCAACTCCTAGATACCCCCTCCCCCCCACTGGTCCACAAATGAGATTGGACCAAAGCGCTCTGAGCATGCTATAAGCATGAAAGTAGCGCTATATAAAAGCTATAATAATAAAATGAACAGTGACAAGGGGAGGTCAGCATGTGACACCATCGAGAAGACTCGGCATTGAGTCTCTCCCCTATCTATTCGTGCAAACAAAGGCAGGAAGTGCCATGTCCTCGGTGTTATTCTAGGGCAGTGATGCCAAAATTACGGCCCGCGGGTCAGAACCGGCCCGCGACGTGGTTTCATCCGGCCCGCCGAAACGTCGGCACAAAAAGTAGAAAATCTTCCCCCCTTCAAAAAAGTTTAAAATGTTTCTTTACCTTCGTTAGGGCCCTCACTTTTTCTGTGGTGGATTGGTACCATGACCTTTAACTATTGTGCGTGTATGATTTTCTGAAACGGAACTCTGAATGTAGAATCTACCAGGAATGGATCTTTTTTGTGGAACATGATTATAAGACAACATATTTTGTTTTGTAAAGAAAGTCTGGCTGTTTCAAAACAACAACATTTACAGCGGCATTATAAAACAAATATGAAGGCCTTCTTGGTTTGAGCCGCGTATAAAAGACTGGTTAAACTCTGCATAGAGATAGTGTCGATGAGAATATTTACCAAAAAAGAGACAAGAAAATAAGTCGGTGCTAAATATAGCTGCAATGTTGGTCACATTTTTAATAGAGAATTTTTTAGACGCGTAAAAAATGATACATTTTAAATATCCCATTAATTAATGTAAGTACTAGATCCAATAGTTTCAGACGAATTTTTATTTCATTTTTTGGTACCTTTTTGTTGATGTAGCCCGCGACACGCGTGTCGAAAGTTAAAATGGCCCGCAGGTCGAATTAGGTTGAGCATCACTGTTCTAGGGGATACGTGTATAAGCAAAGACAGGATGTGATTGTTGTTCCAAAAGATAGCTGCAGTGTTTAGGCAATTTCGGAGAACTGATTAGGGACTCTATAAAAGCCAGAGAGTGAATGTGAAAAATTAGTCGTAGTATGGAGTCGTAGTATGCAGTCGTAGTATGCAGTCGTAGTATGGAGTCGTGTTTAGTGAGTCGTTGGTAGAGTGGAGTACGGCCAGAGATGTGTGCGACTCGATGCCAGTTAACTAGAGTAGAGCTAACTGGCGTGGACTGCAGTCGTCGTTAAAGTCTCTACAGCGAATTATAGGGGACTTGAGCCGTTACAGTCGATGTAAGACGTGTACGGCTCTGATTCGGTAGAGTGGAGTACGACCAGAGATGTGTGCGACTCGAAGCAGTTAACTAGGGTAGAGTTAACGGGAGCTGACGGAGTTGTTAAAGTCTATGCAAGCGAACTACAGTGGACTTGAGCCGTTACAGTCGATACAGTCGATGTAAGACGTGAACGGCTCTGACTTGTGTAGTGAGGACGACTCGGAACAGCTGAGTGGAGCGTAATATGTCTCGATGAAAGTTGAGAAAGACTGAAGTGCAGTTCAAAGTACAGTGAATTGTAAACAACCTGATTTGTACAGTCTTCTAAGCTACTTGTTACAGTCAGTTTGTATTCAATAAAGTTATATGAGGCTGAAAGTTTAGTTGTCAAGTTTTGTACAGTGTTTTGATTTGTTGGCCTACTAAGTACTAATACATTTAGCCAGAAGATAGCAGAAATACGTAACAATATTTTGCCACTTCCCGAAGCAGCCTAACCATTGTCCGCAGGTGGTCGATTAAGATTCTTTTGTTTTCGCCGTCTACGCGTCTGTCCTCCGAAGTGGATTTTTTTTTTTTTGGTCTCAAAATGTGTATCTTGCAGCCTTTGTGAGGGATCTCCAGTTTCCGAAGGGGCATATATCTTATATATCTGTTACGTAGGCCTACGACCACTTCCAGCTCACGATAGGGTAAGGTGGGGCAAAAGGCCCATCGGGGTAAAAGGCCTTTTCTAATTTTTATGCGAATGGCTTTTCGGATGATACAAATGAAGACTTCCTGAGATACCTTACATCCGGCCATTGATTGCACGTTGAGCATCTTGTGATTGCTTGTCTAGTTTTCATCAAATATCAATTTGAATTTTTGGACCCATCCCACTATAAGGTATAAGGGGTCATTTTATTTGTCTATATTTTTATTATGCGTTATTTTATCCTTAATTAATACTATCGTTTACAAAGGTTTTTCAATTCAAATAATTATAGATGTTGTTAGGCTCTGAAAGCGACATGGTAAAAGTTTATATTATTGATCCTTTTAACATCACCTATATTGGGGTAAAGTGCCCACTCCGGTTTGGGGCAAAGAGACTCCTTATCGAAATCTGGTCATAAAGGGAAAACTACTAGATCTATATAGATCTATATCTATATAAATTAAAATTAAATTATCAAGTTAAGTATAGTTATATATTAATTATTATTATTATAATTTATATCTATAGTCTATTCTATAGTTTTTAGATCTACTACTAGATCTATAAATAATCTATATTCTATATCAAGTATGTCTATTATCATTATAGATCAGGCCTCCTGAATCTAGCTAAAAAGATGTATATAGACAATATTGACTATATATATATATGTTATATAGAAAATTATAGATCTAATCTAGGTCTAGAGTTAGATTTAGATTACTGCAGACTAGATTTAGAAATCTAAACATTTTGCTTAGCTATATGGATGGCTAGCTGGTCGTGAAGTTTGCGCGCTGGACTGTTCTTTGGACTTATCGATGATCATGGGTTCAAACTTGCCCGCTCCCATGCACTGTCCTGCAGTTGTTTGGAATGTTCGTTGCTATGTTTGTTATTGAATTATTATTATACATCTTTACCTTTAGAGATCTATCTAGATTTGATAGATCAATAAGCTTTTAAAGTTTGAAATTTTATATGTGCTCATCTTAATTTTTTTTTTTCATTTCAGAAAATGATAAAAAATTACCAGAGAGAAATGCAAAGGGACTCAACAAAATGCAGCAGATGCTTTAGCAGCTATCTTTGGTGGGATTTCAATTAAGACAGTCTCACAAAACTTCAACATTCCACCCAAAACATGAAGGCGACACATAAACGCCAACGTTCAAAAGCCTGAATCTATTCTACTTGACCGTTTTAAAAGTAACTTTTAGCGAAGACCAGGAATTGGACTAAGTGAAAATCATTAAGCGAATAAAATGGGTCAATCCTGTTTCTCAATTTTAAAACTTGTCTGTTTCAACACACCAAAAGTGAAGGCTTTCTTCAATACATATACAAATCTTCTAAATTCTCATAATTTTAATCCAGAAAAAATCTGGAATATGAATGAAACTGGGATTTCAACAGTGCAGAAGCTAGCAGTTTGACAGACAGCTAGTGCTTTTGAAAAAGGTTGAAGTGTTTGTGAAACCCAACCCTAATAAAAGGCACATACATAACTTTGTTGGCTGCGCTGCGCACCATAGCCGCAAAATTTTAGAAGCAATGCTACTCCTTGTAGTAGCAGCATTGAGACCTACTATGAAGAAACTATAGTGGATAAAGTTGGATTCAATGTCAAAATTGTCAGCTTTGGTTCCATAATAGCAGCTAAGGCTTAGAAGAAAAATTTGTGGGATCATTATATTATTATCATTTTTTTTTTGCAGCAGTTGTGAAGATAAATAACTAACTTTATTTATATATATAATTATTAAACATTTCAATTATAATTTCAAATTTGTTTGTTACATTTATTATGTTTTCATCAATTATCATTTACCTTATTTACTACAAGCTGAATTTATTTGAAAACAAAATCTATATACATGTAATATATATATATATAATCACATACACAAATACATTGATTCATTCAGGGGAAAAACATTTAATTAAATAACTTGAAGGTTCTTAATTGTCATTAATTTTGCTTCGGCATACTTTGTTAATCAATTATCTTTTATAAACTAAAATGATTAGAAAACAAAACTACATCTATGAATTTATACACAAAAACATAAGCATGTATGAGGTGAAAAAACTTGTAAGTTAGCACAATTTTTTGCCTAAACTAAATTTAAAACAAAATTACATGTATAAATATATACACAGTAACATAAAAAGCATGTATGAGGTCCAAAAAAAATAAATATTTTCCATAATTTTGATCTTGGGGCATGAAGCCTAATGGTAGGGCTTTTTGCCCCACGTGTGGGGTAAAAAGACCCTTTTTCAATTTCTTACATTTTATGCCATAATTTTTAAATGCCTTGACACAAAATCATTTTTAAAACTAATTTGTAAAGTAGACATATAGCACTACTTGAAAAATAAATTTAAGCTACAAATATAGTAATAACCTAGCTTTAACAGGCCATAGAAGCTTATGGGGGGCTTTTTGCCCCACGTTACCCTACGGGATACGTGCCTGCTAAGCATAACTTACAATTACAAAAAAAAACTATCTTATAATTATAAACTAAGGCTTTCTTATATAGACTCAATCTCACGCAAAGATAGCCTATGTTTCTTATTTCATATGCTAATATGAATTCGTACAGATGATCGAATCCTTTCCTATTAGTGCCATATATATTGAACCATAGTAACGGGTTGCCAGAATCAGTCAGGAAAAAAAAGATGAGTTAGCATGCAGCGAGTTTGTCTAGACTAAGTGTACATGACTAGATCAACACAAGGGTAGGACTATTCATATGACTTATGTCCTCCCGTTCCGTTAGGCGCATTGGGTGGCAAGCTGTCTCCATAAAGATCTGTCATTGGCAATGTCTGGTATGCGTAGTCGGGAGCATGTTATCCTGCCTCAACGTGGCGCTCTCGTGGAAACGGCTCACTAGAGGAAGTGGCTAGGCGAAAGGGTAACAAATATGATTCCCGTGGGAGTGCCCATGGGCGGACGAGAGTCTGCCCCTTCACGGTGCGGATTTGTAAGAAAGCTCCCACAAACCAGTCACAAATCCATGCGCTGTTCCTCAAGGGACCGTCTCATCAATGGCGGATTCTGCACAGTTAGCTTGGTACAACGAAGGTAGATGGTGGAGGCTGTGACAAAAATAAATTTCGCCCACTCGAGGTATCACTCGGTCTAGGCATTAAAATAATTTATTTTGCTATCTTATTTTTTTTATCTCCGCTTAGCCCTTATGGCTATCTAAAGCTATTACCTCCACCCCCTTTTTCTCTAGGCACTTATGTCACGACGTAATTTCTTAATCTGGCATGTCTAGCAAATCTATCAAGAGGAGTGAACTCCCCTTTCTTATCTGATCAAACCTCTTTTGATATATATAGGACGGAATTCGCCCCTCCTCAACTTTCACCAGGTGACACACCCTCACCCTCCCCTGTCGGGAGGGGCGGGTGACTTCAAAGAGTCCTATCGACACCTAGATAATATCGGGGTCGTCGGACCATCTTGGAAAACCGCGAGTTGACCATATTTGCCTGTGGACGGGCAGTCTAGACGCGAGGCGGCCCGTGTTTGCTTATCTTGTCGTTACACGAGGTCAAGCGGAAATCCTTTGTCTAAACAAATAAGGCAGTCTATCACATTTTAAAATATGGTTTTCCCCGTAAGCCCCGCCTCCCTGACCACGCGACAGGATATGCGTAATGGCAAGCCCATCCCTTTTCCGGTCCACCTTAGCCATTTTAACTACACATGGCGAATAATCTTATTTTCATTTCATTCTGAGGAGCTGAAAGGATATACTTCTCTGTTTCGAGCTTTACGAGCTTTCGCTCCCTATATTCATTTCATATCTTTCATAATATTGGACTGGTGGTAAGCTTTTATATGGTTTGTGTTTAATGGCCTCTTACTGTGTGTATTTATTTATTTGTGCATTTATTTAGTGCGTTATATTTGTGTACATATTTGTGTAATTCTTATCTTGGATTATGTAAGTAGTCACTTTATGTATTATATTTTATTATCATGACTTGTACGACTGAATAGTCAAAGTCATCAACTTTATCTGGACTAGAATTCTCAACAATTCTTGCCACTCGTATTTAGCTCTTTAGCTTTCATTATTTATCGTTGATAAATCATCGCTCAACACGAGCCCTATTTCCATTATTGATAAATTCCTTGACCGGGAACTATCATAATATTTATGTAACATGTCATATTACCAAGTATATTTCACGCTCATTCCGTGACAAGGAATGCCGTAATTATTTATGTACTATATTCTATTTTATCGGCCAATTGGCCAGACTTATTACTTAGGTAAATCCATGTAAACATTATCTTATTTGTCTTATCCTATCATTACCTTATCTCGGCTGATCGCCATGATTTTAAATAGCGCACTGACCCTGCGCCCAGGATAGACTTTAATTATTTCCCCTTGTATTTAATTTCCACTTCTAGAGATTACGTTCCTTGAACGAGCCCTGTCTCCATTCAAGCGTGCTCTATTGTTCGGGCCCAACGGCCAAATGTAAACAATAGCGACTTGGTCACTGACCGTCAGCCATTCCCCCCCCTTCCCCTTTCATCTCTCCATCAAAGCGGCTCGTAATGATATCACCGTGACAAGGTGCGTCTTACAATTTAACGCTACTTATAGTCTCCCTTGACGAAACACAATTTCTACGATTTCAATTAATACCATGTATTTGCTCCCTTGGATAACTGTGAAACTAAGTTATAGTTTCTTTACATCATTATTACTTTACTATGTGTTATCGCCCTTGTGGGACTTCACTATTGTTGTCATTATTGTCTCCCCTGATGAGATGTAATATTTATTGGATTAACTCCCCTTATTATTATGAAACTAGATTATGGTTTCTATTCAATCATTCTGAAGATGTCCTTCATGAAAAGGCGTCTACCTCCCAGTGTCATCATTGTGGCTAAGTCGATCTACGAATCTCGTTGCAGCTTTTATTACAGGCTACTTCTAATAGAAGCCCTAACTTTGTAACGCGGATACCAGTCTGCTGATACCAGACCTGGGGATACCAGCCTTACTCACTACTCAGAAGAGTCCGACCAACAATCGCATGCCAGAAGATCCGCCCCTGCAGCTACACATAGTTGGACTGTCCCGTGCGCTAGGACCGATCAAGCCAGCCACCCACAGACAACTCAGCATCAGTCACGCCGGTCTCGCCAGAGCAGCATAGGACTCAAAGCTAAGCAACAAAGCCCAATGACACTCAGACCACTTGGTTCTTATTTCTTATGATGATAGTCCCATTTATGTAAATAATTAGGCCCCGCCCTAACGCTGTACAGAATTTCACCTTTTACTTATTTTCATTCTTATTATTAAACTGTACATATGTTTTACATAAAAAGTATTTGTTGCCTGCATTCATAACAGTGTGCCTGTAGTCCTTATGTGCAAGTTAAGGTCCTCAAACAATCTAAATCCCCTAGACACCTAAACGGCCACCATCTTTGACCTACTTGTCACAGAGGCCCCCGGTGCCACCGAGTGGTATTGGAAACAGCAATGCTCTATAAGCATTGACTCGGGTCGCTCCCAGACAGGCCTGTTGGTCCACAGGTTTTTTTTTTTTTACTGTTTGATTTTCGGGCAGTGTGGTCAGACAGGTTTTTTTTCAAACTTAGTGCTCGAAGAGCCTTCGGCTCAGCACTTATGACTATCCAGCGGTATGCGTAGTTCATGCGACGCTCTGTCACCACCTCACTAAAAGTGTTCGACTCGCAGTTCGGCATAGGATTTCTTTATTTGAGACCCGATCTGGTAACTGACTCTCAAAATCCGTCTCAGCCATTTTTGTTGAGCCACATTCAGTCTCTTCTCAATTTTGACAGATGACTTCCATGTCTCACATGCAGGGCCGGTCCTAGCGATTGCGGGGCCCTATGCGAAACTGATTGCGCGGGGTCTAGTCTGGGTGGGAATAAGGATAATAAGTGAAAATTAAGATTTTGTATTAGAAAATAAATTCGGCTTTGCATATTATTCATTCTTTTCTAAGTACAAATTTGCGAACAAGTTAACTTTACTTTACGAACCTTGCAACCTAAGGCATATTTATATGCCAGTGACTATAAAAGTAAATAAAGTATTGGAACTACCCATCGTACCCATATGCTAGGACAAATCTGTACAAATGCTCTTTCTTCCCTAGTGCCATTAGAGCATGGAATGGGTTACCTGAGCTAGCCAGGAAAACCAGTGACGTGGCAGAATTTAAGTCATTGGTTAATATGCATGACTGAATACATGACGCGTAGGACGTAATAATCTTCTTTTTAGAAGTAACGTCTGTATTATATAAGATAAGATAAGGGTAAAATTCGTCCGATTATTACATTTTATCACATGAAAGCAGACAATGCCTTTTTTTATCGCACGTAGGATTGGCCTTTTCCGTGATGAATGACACACACAAATGACAATTTTGACTTTTTTTTTTCAGGGGATTTTTTAATGAGTTTTCAGTAGATTTTAAAAAGCGCATTACATTTCCAGGAATGTTTCGTAGATATTTTGCAATTAATAATCACACATAGAATTAACGCGGGGCATATGAAAGCGCGGGGCCCACTGCGCCCGCATTGGTTGCAGTGGCCTAAGACCGGCCCTGCTCACATGCATATGCTGCAGTGGGAATGAGGATTGTGTTGAGAAGGTGTATTTTTGTCTCGAGTCCAATGGCTTAATTGGCTTGTTTAAATAGGCTGCAGCCTTTGGAACATACTCCCAGCTGCCTTTCCTATTCGCCACGCTACATCATATGACTTTTATCACTTTCATATGATTATTATTTTTTTAAAGGAAACATAAAGCTGCAATTTATAAGATAAATATAAGATAGGCCAAAGTAAAGAAAAAAAAGACGATTATATTTAGGCACTAATAGACTAATACGGTACTAATTTTAATAATGGCAATGTCTTCGATAAGGATGAGTGTAGTAGGCCTATTTTACGTGACTCAGATGCGACCAGCATATTTGTCTATCTAAGTTTTTGTTTCATCTTCTGCGCCATTCTTCAAAAAGGGATTTTCTTTGCTCCTCAGTTGTGTGTCCCATGGCCATTGTGACAACTCTCCCAATGTTTATTTTCAGAGCCCATCTGCTGCCTTTCCCTTTTTTGCAAAAGAAGATGCCTTTGGTGTGCGGTCGTCTCCCGTGCGGGATAAGTGTTCAACCCAGCTGTCGAATGGCAATAAGTGCTTCTATACTGTCCACATTCGGCTTTCACCAGAACATAGTTATGTTATGTAGTCTTTATTTCTAACTTACACCTTTGATAGAAGTCGTCTAAGAGCCTCGATATGTCCAATAAAAAGTGTGGTGAAGATCACTGCTTAATAAACATTGTTTGTTTTTTTTTGTCATGTGAAGAGACCTATTCTGCCATACTCTCAGTATTACGTATATACTATTAAGACTCGAATCATGATTCATTCACTAGATCTATATAGGCCTATATATAGAGTCTATAATAGCATCTTAAATTTACGTTCTGTCGGTCTACTGTGAACTATAAGTTAAAATAATTACTTTGATGCTATAAATAAAAACAAATCTTTCAGAATTTCATTTACATCTATGATCTAGACTAGATTTACGATATATATTTCTTTAAAAGCCGATTAAATAATATGAAACAGCTAGGAGATGAATAAGCTGTGCATGTAGCCTACAGATTAATTTTAGATACCGGTATATTTTTTTTTTAGCATTGAAGAGTTAAAAATATTATTTCAAAGATTTAAACCTAAATGCTTCTGGTTGTTTTTTTTAAGATCAAATATAATTATATTTACCACCTTGTCTTCTTTACAAGAAGTGAACAAGAACCGAATAAGCGAAATGTAGTTTTGAAAATAATATTTGGTTCTAAATAATCGGAAAAATCTAATAGATTACTGCGCCGTCTCCAACCCCCTCGACCGCTTTCTCGTAAATTAACGCCGGGAAAAAAACATTATCGCGAGATCCTGGTTGCTCAACAAGAGGTAAAATGTCGGACGTGGAAATGACAAACGAGGATTTCCCTCAAGAAACAGAACACGCTGATCAAGATCTTGAACTTGAGCCTGTAATAGAAGAAGAACGGTTAGGTTTTATTCTTTTCTAATTAGTTTCTAAAGATCTAAATTATTATACTCTAGATCTATAAATTTTCCTTTTACATCACAGGACTTAGGCTAGTTTAAATTGTACTTTCCTTTTGTAAAATAGAAAGACCTAGAAAACGGACTGGAAAATTACGATATGAAATATTGAAGTTAAAGCGACGTCTTATCTTGATCTAGATTAAGTAAATTAATTATAATTTTTATAAGATAGATCTAGAGTCTACATTTTTAATCTAGATCTAGAAACCTTTGTTTTGTTTTTTAAATTGAGAAACAGAATCTAGACTAGAAAGTAGAAATGTAATTCTAGGAATATTTATTGTCCCACAAAAAAAGTGGGTGAGGTGAGGGTTAAAAAAAAAAAAGTAGATCTAGAGTAAAACAGGGTCAACAGACAACCTAAGGCAAGTCGCGACCATTTTCAACTTTGAATTGTTATAGCTTCGTAATGATCAGACCTATGAAAAAACTGATAGTGTCAATGGATTCCTCGTCCTTTTTTCAATAAAAATAGATACAACGTATTGTATCACTACTCCATGTTAAAATTAAAAATAAGGTCAAAGAGGTGTAGGGTCGGTATCGTCGCGCGTAAAGAAAACCGGACAATTTTCCTCCGTGTCAGGAACACCGGAAACTGTGTAAGGATCAACAGATACCTCCACAAATCATCATTTTAAATATATTTTAATCTTTAATATTAATATATAAATCATTTTCATTTACATCTGCGTAAGAACACTGATCGTTGTCAGGTTTCCCACGCTTGGTTTATCCATTCTAGGTTTGTAACGGACTTCACACCAAGGCTTAGTGGATATGGGGGGGAGGGGGGTATATAGGTCAAGTGCCCCATCTAACAAGCATGCTCAGTGGCTACAAGCAGTACAACTGAGGTCACACAGTGACAACATTTGTAGTCTACTCCTCCCTCTCTCTCCCCCTCACCAGTGTTCTGGCATTCTACAAGCAGTACAACTGAGGTCACACAGCGGCAACATTGGTAGTCTACTCCTCCCTCTCTCTCCCGCGTGTTCTTGCGTGCTAAGTGGATATGATGGTTGGGGGGGGGGGGGTGGCGGTTTAGATATCAATAGTTAGTCCACTCCTCCCCCTCCCCCATCTTTTTTTTTTAAAAAATAAAGCATGCTCAGTAAACTTGAAGGGAAGGGAGTTGGGGGTAGTATTTCAGATATCTCCATTCTTGGCTTGTAAATGATGTCACACCAAGGTCATTGGACACTCTAGTTTTACCTGTAGCTGATCACACTACAGAAGATAAGTGCAATCAATTGGCATAACACATTGACTGTATGCATACATAATTAAAAACAAAATTAAGAAAACAAACACGTTTTTTTAAGAAAGATTTATAGAACATGTTACGACGCAAGACCAGGGCCACACCAACTGCACACAGAATTAAAGTTTTTCAACTGTGCTTTAGTCACGTTTTTAGCATTATGTGTGCAGACAGTGTGCCTTATCTTATCTTATATAATACAGACGTTACTTCAAAAAAGAAGATGATTACGTCCTACGCGTCATGCATTCAGTCATGCCACCAGGAGTCACACGATTCACAGAGAATCTAGAGGTCCCCTTGATTGTAGGTACCGCAGCCTTAAGCAATTTTGGTTTGTGAAAAGGCTAACACCTTCGATCAGGTCATCATCCCCTTTTGCTAATTCCATCTCATTTCTTGTCGCTGCATCCTCGCCTGTGTGTTGTTTCTCGCCTGTGTGTGGATCCTCGCCTGTGAGTGTCTCGCTTTCTCTGTCATGTGTTGTTTGTGTGACATGTTTTAATGTTTTTCATTTTTTATTGGTTGCTTTTGTTTTTTACTTTTTTTTATAATTTTTTTTTTTGCTCATTCAACATTTTTTTTCCTCTTTTTTTCTTATTTAACTCTTCTCTTATTTTCTTATCTAGCTCTTTTTTAAAAATCATTTTCCTTTTTCTTTTTAGCATCTTCTTCTATATCATCAATTCTTTTTTTTAGAACCTTTTTAAATGCTTCTCCACTGACTACAATTGGTATGGTTGGAGTTGTTCTATTCTTTTTTTTTTCCTTTCACAAAGATCGGTATTTTTAAAATATCATCAAGTGGTAATCTGGGATTAGGTGGCAGATCTTTGGGCGGCAAATCACTTGGTGGCAGATCATTGAGTGGCAAATCCCTGAGTGGCAAATCACTTGGTGGCAGATCATTGAGGGGCAAATCTCTTGGTGGCAGATCATTGAGGGGCAAATCTCTTGGTGGCAGATAATTGAGTGGCAAATCATTTTGTGGCAGATCACTTAGTGGCAAATCATTTGGTGGAAGCTCATCATGTACCAGTAGGCCCATTTCAACGGCGTTAGAAAAAGAGAGAGTTAAACCTTTAAATTTTTAAAATTTATTTTCATACAGACGATCAGGAAATTTTGTGTTTTGTGGGTCTGCTAATCAAGAAAAAACAGAACTAATTCAGATTTCGTCATCTAGTCAAATATGAAAGCTGTAGTCTACTCCTCCCTCTCTCTCCCTCTCCAGTATTCTGGAATGCTAAGTGGACAGGGGGAGGGGTTACATGGATAAATTGTCTGCATGTAACTGGCCTGACACCAGATACCAATTGTTAGTCCACACCTCCCTCCCCTCTCTTTTTTTTTTTTTATAAAGCACCTTCATTCTTCTAGCATGCTCAGTAAACTTGAAGGGAAGGGGCTTGGGAGGGGGTGAAGGGGGTTGGGAGGGGGGTAGGATTTCGCTACTACAAACCGCCAGAGACACCATTGCTTCGTACCCGGCCGGAGTGACCACTATCTTCGCGGATGGCTCCGTGAAGACGCTCGAGGGCACTACCAAGGCTGGATATGGGGCGGTGGTACGACTCTCAGGCAATCCCGAAAGTGTGGAGCTGAGTGGGCCCTGCAGTGGCAAGAGCAGCACCGAAGCTGAACTCGAAGCAATGCTCGCAGCATTGGCGTGGGTAGCGGAAAGAGTTGGGGATGGATCCACGACCCCAGCGGACGTGGTCATCTTTACCGATTCAATCTCTGCCCTCGATGCCCTTGAAGGGCAGCACGCAGGCGTCGGACGGGTAGAAGCACTCCTCGCAGTGGTGGAGCGCCTTCTGCAGCTCAATGTACATAGTTTTATACAGTGGGTTCCATCCCATTGTGGTCTGGTCAGTCATCAGAGGGCTGACTTTTTAGCGAAAGCCGCGGTAGCAACGAGCACCTTAAATGATGAACCGTACAGTCTTGCGACCGTACGATCCCTAGCCGACAACAGATTGTTGGCACAGTGGTACGCTAGCTGGGACGCTTCCGAGAAAGGCCGAGAGCTTCACAAGCAGATGAGTAGACCAGACCGAAAGGACGCATGGTGGACGCTCTGCCGTGCGGAACAGGCAGTCCTAGCCCAGTTCCGAGTCGGACACTGCCCAATTGGTGCGTACTTTGGGCGGTGGAGGGAAAATTTCGACACACGGTGCCGCCATTGCTTCGAGGACGATGAGACAATAGAGCACATTCTGTACGAATGTCGCGCTCTGCAAGAAGAACGATCGGGACAAGGTAATGAGAGAGAGATAACTGGTCCATGTGTGGCAAAGGGTCTGTCCTTGTACGGGGATAAGGCGACCCTACAACTCACTGCACGCTTCCTCTTCCGTGCTCTAAGGGTGTAATCTCAGCACGGTTTATTTCAAATGGGGTATCTGATTCGGTAGGATTTCAGATATGTCACACCAAGGTCATTGGACACTAGTTTTACCTGTAGCTTGTACCGCTAAGTGAAGATTTAATAAATACCTCAGTTAATGTAATTGGCATCTTATAACTTTTATAACTAATCTAGATTACTTTAATCTAGTCTACATCCAGATTATCTTCAACTACAATACATTAGTTGCAATTTTATCACTAGAAAAGTTATGTTGTCCGGATAGCTTTCCAGACTAACATCCGTCATGTACGACAGACACCACCCTTTAAAAAAAAATGGCTCAATTGACAACATATTTAATAAATCACATGTGTTTCCTCATCTATTTAGAAGCCAAAAATATAAGTCTCGTTGAGATGATGCATCATCAGATTTAAAAATAGCCTTAATCCCATGACCTCTCCCCTTGTTTACCAAGATGGCAAATTTTTTTTTTTCGTATCTGTCTACTTTGACCTGAGGATGAACTTTGCCTCCTCAAGGAAAAGGAAGCACCACATGTCGAAAGTGGGATAAAATGGTGCCTGCGCAGTAGCAATATAGCTATTCCGGTATAAACATTAAAATAAAGGAGTTATTTTGATAATAATTGGAGTGCACGGATAGCTTTACAAAACGTCGCTGTCTGTTGACACTGGTTTACTCTAGGTTATTGTGTTTCAAAAATAATTTAAAGAATCTAGATCTATCTAGAATCAGTTCTGTATTGATAGATCTAGTCTTTAACTTAAGTGACTCTAGACTCTAGATTTGTCCACCTTCAAATTTAAATTTGACCTAGTTAAATGGGGTATAATATAATTAATTATTAAATATCATATTTAATACATTTTGAATAATGATTCATTTTTTCAAGTCTACTAGATTAAGTGGTCTAGTAGTAGATTCAAGTAGATCTAGATCTCCAGTCTTCTAGACTTAATATAATTGAGATCTTATTACAAGTATGAAGTAACAAACAATTTAAAATAAATAAAAAAAATTATTGTAGCTGACATTTGATTAAACAAGAGCTTCATTCTCTCTAGACTTGATAAGGTACAAATATTGTAAGGCCAGTTCACTCTGTGTAATACTCTCTTTACGTCTTTACATATATATATGTAATATATATATATGTGATTGTTATTTGTAGGTCCATAGAACCTGTGTCAAGTAGTTGTGTGCTGTTGTGGGGTAAAGCAGCCAATCATCTAGTGCTTAAAATGATTCCTGTAGCCATTCACCATTACACACCCATAATTAATTTTTTTATTCTAATTTTAGAAAATTGTGAATGTTAATCGTCCATATTCCGAATAATCCCTTTTAATAACTTTTATTGTCCTTTTACAAATAAATGTATTTTATATTTTTACAGCATATTTATATATTTTTTTTAAACAATGTATTCTCAAACAGCTTGCTTTATTATTTCAATTTAGAATTCTAAATTTGGCTGAGGCTAAAAAAGAAGAAGGCAACACCTTTTACAAACAACATAAATATTCAGAGGCATTGGCTTGCTACTCAGATGCAATAAGTAAGTACAAATTTAATGCAGTAATTCCTTGATGATGTTGTTCTGCTTAGTGTAAACTTTTTTTTTTTGCTTTGATTGACAGATTTATGTCCAAACTGTGCTGCATACTATGGAAACAGATCAGCGACATATATCATGCTACACAAATTCAAAGATGGTTTAGCAGACGCTCAGTACGCTCTTCAGTTGGATACAGGCTTTGTCAAGGTTAAGATCATTCTTCATTAATTATTACATATATGTTAATGCCTCACCAAGATTAGTATATTATTTTCAACCTCACAAATCAAGAGTTTTTATTGATTTGAATGCTAATCAAAGCTGTTAAAAGTGCTCATCAGCACCACCTTAATAAATATACCACTACCATAAATGCCAAATCAGTTTGCTAAGATAAAAAATCACTGAAAATCAGCTTCACCGGTTTGAACATGCCACTAAATGTTGACTTGTATAGTGACAAAAGAGCACTAAGAGAATTTATTTGAATTATTCTAGTGTTGGGGGTATTATGATTATAATTTTAAGCCAATAGATATAGATAGAAACTATTTACGTCCTAAGCACGCCTTATTGAGATTAAGTTTAGATGTTGTACTAGAATGCCAGAAAACTTCAACAGGAACTTAATAATGATGCAGACATTAGTAATTATGGATCTTCAATTTTGCTTTGGTCCAAGATATTATTTTAAAACTCATTGTTGAGGCACTTTGACAGAGATGTTAAATCAATGACCAATCAACTACTTGAAATCAGACAAAGCTTTCTTAACAGTTATGTTTTTTCCTTTTATACATATTCCATCTTTTGAACACCCCCAGAAATTACTTGAGTCTTTTGTATTATATCCAATTTATGTTTGCCATCCACAAAATATAACTATAGACTTTATGAACAAATGAAATGCTAAATGTTACAGCGGCCATTTTTAGATATTTCTCCAAGAGGAGAGATTATTTGTGATCCACTATTCAAAGTCAGGCCCATGTTCTATATTGTCCTAAATATTTCAAATTAACATTAAAATTAAATAGGTCAGATTCATCAACTTGAGAGACAGTCATACTTGTGTGCAACCATATGGCTGTCTTGCAAAGGTTAAAATGTTTTAAACTAAATAAATCAGCAACTCAAAGAGTTGCCTTCTAAGGCGGATAAAAAAAACTTTGTTGCATTAAATATAAGAATTGCTGGCTTCAGATTGCCCAGCTAAGGATTCAAAACTGGGGCCAGGCACCATCAGTTATGTAAATCTTTAGCAAATAAATATTGAAATTTATACATCACATTAGGATTAGAGTTGGTGGTAAAAAAAAAGTGTCCCCTTCAGACCCTGCGATCTATGGGGCAGATGATGTTAAGGTCATCTGTTTCTTTGTCCAACGGTTATATGAGCAGGGTGTTATGTGGCCAGCACAACGACCAACCGCCTTAACTTTCCCCAACTTAAGTCAGGTACCCATTAGAGTTGGGTGGACTCAGGGGCGCCCTAAAAATCCCGAATTTCAAAATCTCAGTCTTCACCTGAATTCGAACCCAGGACCTCAGGTTCGGAAACCAAGCGCTTAACCGTTCGACCACTACGCCCCCAGAGTTGGTGGTAGAGGTTTATAAAATATTGACAGCCTTTAAATTTTTTTTTGATTTAGGGTTATCTAAGGGAAGGTAAATGTCACTTAGCTTTGGGTAGTCCAGTTGCTGCACTCAGAAGTTACAGACATGTACTTGAGATTGAACCTAACAACACAGTTGCTATCCAGGAGGTAAGGCTTAAGGTTTTGAATTAGTGATGCAAGTAGTTCATGAAGAGTTAACAGTTTTTGAACTAACTTAACATATTTTCATGTGTTTTTAGTCAAATATTGCATCTCAAGTACAAGAACATATATCAAAAGCAGAAGCTAATTTTGAGAAGAGAGACTATAGAACTGTAAGTTGACTAGTTATTACACTGTTTATGTGTTTGTCTTTTTAACATTGACTTTCTGCCAATATTTTTCCTTCCAACGTCTCCTTACTTACAGCCCAACATCTCTGCTCAAGGTTTGGTACAACATCTCTTCTCAAGGTTTGGTCTGCCAACAGAGTAGTTTACACATAACCCTCATGTTGACCTTACTTTTTATTTTTCTGCTTCTACTTTAAATAAAATGCCATAGATCGTAGTACAGTGTTTTGTGTTACTAGTGTACACTTATTTTGTTTTTTTTTTATATACAGCATGCACTGTAATTTCTAAGTTATAAATTAAAAATATATATATAGTAGATCTATATGCTTTTACAAAAACCAAAAAGCAGGCGACCCAAAGGCAGACCCCGAATGCGATGGATTGATGATGTGGAAGCAGATCTGCAACAGCTTGGGGTTAGGGCGTGGAGACGAAAGGCCCAGGAGAAATCTGAATGGAGGGATGTGTTGAGGCAGGCCAGAGACTTCAAGGGGTGTAGTACCACTGGGATGAATGGATGGATCTATAGGCTTATTGAAAAGTTAGGCAGAATTATTTGGCACTGAATACTAACAAAAACATTACAAAATAAAATGCCTCCTATATCGAACAATAATAGCAAGAAAACTGTTCTTCAATGGATACCAGCACAAATAGAATGCAATAAAAAGCTAACGAATTGGGCCAAATATGGAAGAATTAGCAAGATCTAAAAATACTCGCTATCTGGAAGAAAATGATAGAAAGTAGTTTAACCCAAAGAAGAATCTGTTCTAACTTCAGTAAAAATGACTTATTTTAAGCTATCCTGATTCATAGGCTTAACATTTTATGCCTCCATACAGCACTTGTTCCAAAAGGTGAATGTAGGAACTAGTGAAACATGCTCTAGAGGACTGTCCTAGAGAGTGCTGACTTTGTATTTCAAAGAGGTCAGGATGAGTTGTTAGCCCCGGAACACCACTTTGGAAGACTTTGTGTGGAGGGCTGACTGATTTAGAGATAACAGTTCATCACAGATAATATAGGAATAGTTATTTGAACCCACCAACTTCATAATAAGAAAAATGCAAATAAACAACTCAGGATCATTGACTTAAGCTGCCATAATGTGTTTCCTTAATTATATGAAAAATGGGGTCACAGCCACTGCTCTGTTATAGGATTGAGATTAGTGGATTTCTTTCAGTTGGGTTAGGCCGATGTCATGTTAATTATATTAATTGAGCTTTCTGGGACATAAGATCTCTTTAAGGTTTTTAAGGAGAATAATTGTTCTCATATTTTTTATTTTCTTTCTCAGACAATATTTTATCTTGACCGATGTATAGAACACTGCACAGCTGCTCTCCATTTTAAAATTCAAAAGGCTGAGGCTCTAGCACTATTAGGGAAATATCAAGAGGCACAAGAATTTGCAAAGTAGGTAACGGTTGTGAGTGTAGTAGGTAACATGACTGATAATAAAATTAAAAAAAAAGGTCACCCAATTAAATTCTGCTGTTGTACTCAGATGTATACCATACAAGCAGTTGCTGATTCACATAAACTTTTAAAGTTACACATTTTTTTTTCTCTTAAAGACCAACTGAAGAGGTTTTTATCGAAATTGAGATAACTATTGATTTGGATAGTAGATGGTATTAAATACTGTTCCTAAAAATTTGAGTTAAAAGAAACACATATTTATATTAGAAAAAGTCATTTGAAAGCGTCAAAAAAATAACGAGATTTGAAATGGCTATGTCATGGCCGAAAGCGGAAGTGACGTTTTTGTCTGGAAACAGGGGGAAAATGGCGAGTTCGAGACACAAGATTCTAGATCTAGACTAGCTAGCGGATTCTAGATCTAGATTAAATCTAGATATTGTTTTTTTTTTTTTATATAATTAAGACCAACTTAACGTAAACAATTTAGTCATATTACTAGATTGCAACTAGATATGGATCTAGATATCTAATGATAGATATTTAGATACATTTTAATTTAGATCAGCTCGTCAGTGACGTCAGCTGTTTTACAGTGTTTTGACAAGTTTTGTAGTCTAATGACACTAATCATAATGTAGTTGTAGATTATTGTAGATATAATCATTATAATGAATACTGATTTTATTAGTATAGTCGTAGATCTAATTTAGTATTATTAGATATTTATATATATATATATATATAATATATATATATATATGTCATGGGGAAGTTTCTGTCTTTATCTAATTCTAAATCTTAAAGTTGGTCTATTCTTGTTTTGTAGTAGGGCCTACTACAAGATTTAGATTATAATAGTTTATTTAGAAAGCATTATAAATTATTATTATTAATATATAAATCTTAAGCCTAAGGAAGATATAGATCTAGATTTATAAAATCTAGACTTACTTTAAAAAACTCTTTCCACATCTTCTTTCATCATTAGACTCCAAGAATTTTTTTTTTGTAAAATGTTTTACAAGCTTCGGATGTTCCTTCAGAGTTGAAGGTAGTTTAATTACTTCCTAGTCCAAACCTCCCACAATCGACGGGAGATTGTACAGGGCTGGGTTTGAACCCGGGACCATCGATAAATCCAAACGACAGTCCAGTGCGCAAGCCGCACGACCAGGCAGCCAATTATAAGAATTAATACTATGGGGCTATATAATCTAATTATTTTCTAGTAAAGTAGTGCTAGATTCCTCTAGGCTGATACCGGTATTAATGTTCATGTTCATATTTAATATTAGTTAATTTTTCATTTGTGTATATAGATCTATTACAAAATAAATATATAATTTTTGTTTTTTGTTTTATTGTAGAAACCTGACATTGGCTAAAAGATGATCTGACGGGTCCAACAGTGGATGGCTGCCTGATTGTGTGTTATGCCAGCTGGAATTTTGTTTTATAAGACTGTTAAGCATCTTTTAATTACAAATCTAAAAGCTGATGCTATGACTCTCAATGGCTTAGAAGAAATTTTCTCAGTGTTATATGGTCATGACAATAATCTTTAAATAAAAATGTCTTATACATGTGTCATATTTTCTGTTGGTTTGTTTTAAGCTAATGTTGTCATAAATTTTTAGAATTAACGAATTTGTTAAATTTTCTTTATACCGGTATATACTCAATTTTCTGGGAAATGCTCTTTATATTTTAATGCATACATAATGTTATAAATCATTATCTTCAATTCCGAAGATTACGGATGAATGCAGCATTTCTCTTGACCACACGAACCCAGTTGCAATTGTATATTTTGTCACATCTAATTCATTATCCAGACAAACCAGTGGTTTCTTCGGCATAGGGAAACGCAGATTGCCTTTGAAAGAAACAACTGTAAAGCTCTCACGAACTTGCTAAAGACAGACGCAGACAAAGAAAATGTTAATTATTATAATTGTGGAATGTATATTTTGTTTACATTTATAAATTAGTTAATGTAATGTAAATATTTCCAAAAAGACACTTTTTACAAAGATATTTTGTAAAAAAATTAGCAACCAAAGTTATTTAGCTAGATAAACAATTTAATATTAGAACTTGAAATATTTAATAGCTTGAACCTATCTGATCAAATACATTACCTCAGCTGTTTTTGCTCTTGCTATCTTATTTTCTGATAATATCCTATTACTTTGAAATATGTTAATATAACAAAAAATAAAAGTTAACTATTAGTTAGCAATTCTCTTTTAAAACTCTTCATTGATATCAGCTTTTCATTGAGATAACTGCTTCCAATGTGGGGATTACTCTTGAATCATACAAGTTCAGGAAGCTGATTTTGTACTTAAAGTGAGCAAGTAACTATAATATCTAGCTTTGACTTGTTTCTCCCCACCCCATCTCTACACACATTATCATTCCAAGGGCATTTGAATAAGTAAATTCTGATAGTCTAAGAGCTGTTTCTGCAACCAAAGTTTCTAGTTCTAGCATATAAATCTATTTTACTACTATCATTATCAGAATGAAAAATACCAGGTGTACTACACGATAGGGTGGACGTAAACACTGTGTTGTGGTCATTTTTTCTGGGTACGCATGAATGAGTCTAGGTTAAACCGGCTTACTATATGTGATTAGCTTTTAGGCCTACACAGTCATAAAAACCAAACGTGGACTGTAACAAGAGGTCTAGTAGACTGATCAACGTTGTACGATGGACTAAAACTCGATATACTAGTACGCTTGACTGGATCTAGGCTAATTCGCTTAGGCTAGCTTAGGTCTAAATTTAGTACCGTGACCTATTTCCAGACAGTGACGTCACGGACCCCTGTAGTTAGGAAGAAACACATCTCGAATGGCTACGAGACTAAGACTTTTTAGTGTCCCTAAAACCCACATTAAAATACTAATATCTCATTAACGGCTGAAAAGTTGTAAGAAATATTTTGCAGGGACGTTTTTTAAAGCCTTATTTTACAGAAAACAAGTATTAAAACGGTTTCTGTGATTGACCCCAAAACCTCTTCAGTTGGTCTTTAAATTAATTCTTCCCACTGAAATCTCTCCAGTTTCACAATGGTGAGGAGGGATCCCTGTAACTAAGTTAACTCAAGACTTGTATTTGCAGATTGTGTGAAACTTATTTTTTTATTTTTTGTTTCTAGTGATATATTACAAAGAGAAGGAATGAATGCCGATGCCCTATATGTACGAGGCATGTGTCTTTATTATCAAGACAGCACAGAGAAGGCCTTCCAACATTTTCAAGAAGTTTTACGAAGAGCTCCAGATCACCACAAGGCTAAAGATATTTTTAGGGTAATTGTCTTTCTTTCAGTTTTGAGGATAGAAATTTAACCATTTAATATTCTATGAATATGGGGGGTGGGCATTGGCCGACTGGTTAAGTGCTATAGATCGCAAGGTCTGAAAAAAGGAACTACTACATTTTAGTCTATAAATCTATAGCTAAATGATTCAAATTGCTGAACCTCCTTTAATAATTACTCTTTGCTTTAAGTACTTTTTGTTTAATGTTGAGGGTTATTTGAAATCCATTTACAAGTGTGGCATCAATCAGTTCACCAACTTGGGACTATTTTTGTTCTTCAGAAAGCAAAAGCATTGACTCTAAAGAAAGAAGAGGGTAATACTGCCTTCAGAGCTGGCAACTTCCAGGACGCCTACAAATTGTATTCAGATGCGCTGAGTATAGACCCAAATAACAAATCTACAAATTCCAAGCTGTTCTGTAATAGAGCTACTGTTTGCTCAAAGGTAGGCAATGATATTGAATGTTGTTTTAATATATATGAGTAGTAGTAGTATGCTAGTATTAGGATGTTGAAACAATATTTTAGAACCAAAATAGGCATAGCAAGAGATAGTAGATGCAACAGTTTAAGGGGTGGTATTGGGTAATACAGACACCTCCCTGGGTTAAATAAACCTAGTCATTACTGAAAACTGTTCACTGGTCAAGCACTGGCTTGGACTTGCTACAACAATAAATATAGTTCCCATTTCAAGCTCCCATGTTATGTCAGAATTACAGCATTGTATGCTGTGTCTTTTGAGAGAATCTATTTTTTTTTTTAACGAATCGGACAAACCTGTTTTCACAGTATTTTATTTATGAATATGTCACTGAATGGGTAAACCCATTTTCACACTTTACTTTTATTTCTTGGCTATATAAAACAAATGTGAATGGAACATCCTCCATGCATGGCAGATCTAAATTCAATCCAGTATATCAGTAATACCCAAATTATGGCATGCAGGCAGCGGATCATATTCAGCTAGTTGTATATAAACTTAAATTATTTTTTTTTAGACCTTTGGTTTACAGCATGTTACTTTTATTTGGCACAAACTGCAGAAGAGTTACAGCTCAGTAGTAAAAAAAAAGCTGACTAGATGAAGAAGAAGAAACCTCTAGTTTTACGCTTGTGTATTTTTTATACATATTTTTTTTCAGCTCAATAAATTAGATGAAGCTATTCAAGACTGCTCTAAAGCCATTGAATTGGATGACACTTATCTTAAAGCGTACATGAGAAGGGCCAAATGGTAAATTATCATTTTTTTTAAATTTCAAAAAAAAAGAAAAGGTTGCAAGTATTGATAATTGCAATTAAAATTAAAAATTGAAAAGAGCCAATAATTATGAATATTGACCAATGCCATTTTTTTTCCATCACAGCTACACTGATACAGAATTATTTGAAGAAGCTGTGAGAGATTATGAGCAGATTTATAAAATGGCTAAAACTAGAGGTAGACATACAACTATATATTTCAACTTTGTGGTATCAAACTTCATGGGACTGACCATTTTATTTCTCTTAGTTTATTATAATGGAATATCCATGTAAAGCACCAAGAGGTCTCTGGTTTGAATCTTGCTGAAGATTGGGATTTGTAACTATCACAGCTCTTCTTATTTATATTTCTAATTTTAACTTGATAGCAACTACCTTAAGTCTCGATGTCTATGTGTCCCTGGGTTCATCTAAAAATTACGAAACACTGCACAATTCGATCGAGACGAACACATAAACTTTATTGAGGTTCAAAGCATCTATCACAACTGGCCTCTCTCTGGCAACTAACACGCTTCCGGTCATTCGCGCATATATAAAAATAGATTACACATTCAGACACATTCATCCGTGACAGTAACATTTGTGATATTTGTGTTGTGTAGGAGATAAACTATGACCATTTACTGGTCATAACCATACTGTGCCACCATTTGTAACATTAGGGCAGGTCCATACTGGTTACCAATTGTAAGGTCTCTAGAAGATGTGTATCTCACACTCAAGTACAATTACAATCCTAAATCACGTCTGCATCATAGCGAGAGAGATGAGATGATCACAGTGAGTATCAAGTGGCAACTTTAATACATGTGTACTGCATCGAGTACCAAAAGCAACTGGCTCAAGTTGAGTTTAGTATTTCTCACTTCCTCTTTCTCCTCAGAGTTTTTTTTTTTTTTTTTTTTTTTTTGACACAAGGTGAACAAATAACACTCTATGTCAAATCAGGCTGTGACAGGATTTTACGGGTGCATGTAATGATAAATAAAGAAACACTGAGGAGTAGCCTAAAACAAGGCTTTATTAAACTAGAACGGCACATGAACTGACGAA
>JADKLZ010005465.1:18625203-18636891 GCA_021533235.1 Biomphalaria straminea
TTGCGGGTCCTATGAAATGCGGGCCCCACTGCGGTCGCCGGCCCTGGTAAATAGCGGCATATGCTATGCCGCCGGTCAACTAGTCTATATATATATTCCTCAAAGTAAGAGTTCAAACGAGCAACAACGCACAACAACAAGTAAATAGGGAAGATCCCATGGCGCACGCACCACGGTGTGCATGGACCCAATCCGCACTATTTCATTCACAAAATAGCATAGACATAAAGAAATCAATAGACTGGGAAAAGGAAGTAACTTCGTGAAAACACATGTATATATCTACTATTGAATTACAAAAGATTTCAATAATTTCCGAAGATTTCCAGGACTTTTTCGTAGGTCTATATTTAATAACATTTCAGGAGATATCGCAGGGGCTCCTGGTAAATGAAGAGGCAGCGGGAAATCTCTTATATGTTATAAAATGGTTTAATTTAATAATTTATACATCTAAAATCTGTTCCTAGATCTAGATCTAGATCTAAAACTCGAATTCAACTCTAAGAAGATTATAGAACTTCTCTTCGCAAGTATAGTTTTATGCTTTAGCACATGAACATACTAATTATAGTCCATTTAATCAAATTAACATTCAAATTTGTTTTTCTAAAGCATTGTTACATGAGTGCAGCTATATTCTTAATATCGCGTAAATTAAGGTCAATTAGCCATTTTTATATCTCCATTCATAGTATTTTTCATTCATGAATTCACGCATTTTTACTTATAATAAAAAGCAAATGGGAAGATCCCATGGCGCAACATGGTGTGAATGGGAAATAATATATCCAAATCCGCACTATTTTCATTCACAAAATAGCATAGCATATTTTTTTGTAATTTAAAAAGATTTTAATAATGTCCGGAAATTTCCAGAACTTTTTCGACTGCCGGCATAGCATTTAATAACATTTAAGGAGATTTCCAGGGTGCTCCTGGTAAATCAAGAGGCCGCGGGAAATCTGTTATGTTTTATAAAATGGTTCAATTTAATCATTTAAATACCTAAAAAATTAGCACGGGTCCAAAGAAAGTTCGGGACCCACTGTGGTCGCATATGTTGCAGTGCCTAAGGCCTGCCCTGGAAAATAGCGGCGTATGCTATGCCGCCGGTCGACTAGTATATATATATTTCTCAAAAGACAAGTTCAAAAGTTCAAACAACAACAACAAGCAACAAGTAAATAGGGAAGATCCCATGGCGCAGCACGCGGTGTGAATGGAAATTGGTGCATCCCAATCCGCACTATTTTGTGAATGAAAGTGGTGTTTATATAATTCTCTTCTTCTCAATTTTTGTCATAATATTACAAGTATTTCTAGATTATTGTGTCGTAAGACTATTGAAACTAGAACAACAATACACAGATAGAGTATACTCTCAGGTTTCACTTTAGAAAGTATTTTAATTAATCACATTCGTTCATTAGACATGATTACGAAAGGTAACTCATCTCTCTATTCCTATATTTAGATCTAAAACTCGAATTCAACTCTAAGACTATAGAACTTCTCTTCGCAACTATAGTTTTATGCTTTAGCACATGAACATACTAATTATAGTCCATTCATTTCATATTTTAATCAAATTAACATTCATATTGTTTTTTCTAAAGCATTGCTACATGAGTGCAACTCTATTCTTAATATCGCGTAAATTAAGGTCAATTGGCTATCCTTAACTCCATTCACAGAATTTTTTATTCATGAATTCACGCATTCGCTTTACTTATAACAAGTAAATGGGAAGATCCCATGGCGCAGCATGGTGTGAATGGGAAATAATATATCCAAATCCGCACTATTTTCATTCACAAAATAGCATAGCATATTTTTTTTTACTTTAAAAAGATTTTAATAATGTCCGGACATTTCCAGGACTTTTTCGACCGGCGCCAACGGCTTTTATATAGCGCTACTTTCATGCTTAAAGCATGCTCAGAGCGCTTTGGTCCAATCTCATTTGTGTCCCGTGGGGGGAGGGGGGTATCTAGGATTTGGTTTTCCGTGCTGCCTTTAGGCGCTCAGTAAACACAACTCTGCCCGAGTCGGGTGTCCGAACCTCTAGCCCCCTTCTAGGTAGCCTGGCCAAGTTCAAGCGCACTTAGCCTCTCGACCACGCTTCCCACATCCATCTAGAAGGCGAAACAAAGTGCCACAAGATGCACACCCGAAACAAAGTGCCACAAGATGCACACAGCTACATGAAAAGTCGACCGCATTTCGTCCCGCTCCGCGTGTGAAACAAAAGTATACAAGTTGTTAAAACAACAACGAAACAAAACAACAATACGTTCTTTATGTCCACGTCTTGATCCCCCCTCCCCATACACACACACACACCCTGCTGCCAGACAGGATGAGAAACTCTCGGAGGAGGATAGCGCGCGTGAGCAAGCAGGAGAATGAAACGGCTCGTGGTCTTTCACTTCATCTCTTACACCCTTTCTCTAGTCTTAACTCTTTCTCTCCTAACTGACGATACCAACGTTGATTCCACCCGAATGTGGTAAATAAGTACGGAGAGAAAGAGTTAAGGGGGGAAACAAAAAGTTCCCGTTTTCTATGTCAACTGGTTTCTCTCTGACCTGACATAGCTGTGTGTGTGTGTGCGCTATTGTCGTGGACAAACTGATAAGCTAGCCTGACATTAAATTGTTCGCCTACCTCCCCGGAAAGTAAAGAACCTCGGTGTTTTATTAGCGTTCAACATTTTACATAGCCTTAGATACACAACTTGGGAGAAATTTTTGTTGCACTAGCTGATAGTCGTGCTTCGCCCCCCCCCCCCCCCAACCGTGCACACATACTTAAGGCTTGTAAATTCTATTACCCCTTCTTCCCCCCCTCCCCAGAAAGTTAATACTATCTCTAATTTTAGGCTCATGAGCTATATATATCATAATCATTTTGTACTAATACAGCTTTTGCATTTCTCTTTTATTTAAAACGTATTGGGAAGAATAAAAGAAAAAAAAATTTCCTTTATCTCTACTAAATGATCACTTTCTGGGCCTTGTGGGTGGAGGAGAATCACCCACTGCCCTCTCCGTCACCATATAGTTAGAACTGTATATTGATTGTATAACAACAAAAAAAAAAACGTGTTACATTTAGAGATTTCACTTCTGGCAATGCGGCGTGGCTGCAGTGAACCATAACGCATGGAGTCGAATTCCATTTTATAAAATCGGATTTTCCGAACACCATGTATGTGTAGGTCAACATAGCAATGAACACTTTTTTTTTTGTAGCTTCTCCCGCCATAAAAACAAAACAAGCTTCGATCTCACATTTGTCACGTTTAGGTTTCAACCAACTGATGATTAAAATTGAAAGTTCTATTAAAGTACACCATGGCTTTCATAGTGTAACGGCTGCTTCCGGTTTTCTTAAAGCTTGGTGGTGTCTTTTTTTTTTTTTATAAGCTAGCTCTGTATAAATTTTATGCACATGTATATATACCTTTTCTCAATCATTAAATGCGCTTTTCCTTTTGTCCCCAAATAGATGCAAATGCTATTCAGAGCAAGCATATGTTAGTGAAATTAATAATGCATGTCTTATGAAAATATATACATATTATCTATTTTAATTGAAACAAGAGGAAAAAGTCTTATTCGTGTTATGCATGTTCGTATCTTAACACTCTGTATATCGGTAACTCCAATCTCAGTATGATGTTCCCAGTGTTTATATATATGCTCATAGGTGCAATGTGCAAACGCTAATTTTTTGGTTTTTCTAAATCGTGCCCTTTTGTAAATGAAGTATGTATATTTTATGCATGTACGCAAGCATGTACATATAAACCATTTTTAATGCAATGCAAGAAAAGGCAGTTCGTGATTAATGGTTTCACTTTCGTTAATTATAGGACACTGTGGCGATAATGTTACGAGCACGATTAATCCAAAGTTGCCGACTACGAGTTTGTCGCCGTGTTTATGTTGACATTTTTTTCTAAAATATAAATGACGCACTTACCGTTAAGTAAAAACTATATAGCAAGCTTTTTTTCTTTGAGGGCTAAAACCATCTTCCAGAAACCAAAGGCGGACTTAGCAGGGAACAAAACTAAATATAACTTTTATTACAATATAACCAAATTCAACGGTGAGGAAATGAAATAAATACTGTAGATTTTTTAGTAATAATATAAAATGATATTCTGAAGTACTGAACAAAATCTAAGTACAAAAACACGTCTTTTCAGTCTGACGGTTTGGAGTCGTCTATCCAACCAAGATAGCTGATATCAATGCCGTTTGTCTTGCATCATTCACACTGTATAGCCAACCTCGTCCCACCGTCACCATAGAAACACACACACTCCATAACACACACACATATATATATATATATATATATATATATATATATATATATATATATATATATATACCATACCACATCTATCTAACGGGCTCGTCCGTCTTTAATGCTTAAGCGGCCTGTAGGCCTTAATTATAGTTTCAAAATAGACTACCTTATGTAGGTACTGCATTATTGAACGTTTGACGTCATTAGATACTGCATGATACGCTCGGTAACCGTTGAAACATCTGCAAGTATTTAAAGTCAGAAAGGGAACTTACCTTTTCTGATTCAATGAATTTTCTGATTTATTCTCCTTCGATTCAATTGATATCATAAGCGTCCATATCGAAAGGGGGAAAGCCACTATAAGTTTGTTTTTATTTGCCTGTGATACTGTGCGTAAGTATAGATAAAAACGATAGGAAACCCCGATTTAATGATATATTATTTTGGGTTTGTGTTTTAATTGAAAAGAAAACACGTGACTTGACTTGGTCCTTTTGACTTCAAGTGGAGCATTGGGGTCACGAGTGCTACTCCGCCTGGGCAATTCCCCTCAGTTGAGCCCATGACCATCATGCCATATTTGCGTATTGGTCTACTGATATCCAGTTAGGTCTCCCTACCTCTTTCTTCCAATGTGGGCTTGCAGTCTATAGCCTGCCTTGCAATATTTTCTGCTCTTCATTGCATTGCATGCCCATGCGTATGACAATGTTTTAATCTTCACGGACGATGTCGCCGTTGTATTAATGAGCTTGTTTGCCCCCCCCCCCCTCCCCAATGTCATGACGGAACGAGCACATTTCCCCCCTTCTTTCTCTAACTAACTGGGTCAGCCGCCGTGTTGGCCCGGCCTGAAGTGTTTATGTTGGCAGTCTTAATGACTGCGTGTGTGTTTTTTTTTTTTTTTGCATCCGAGCAACTTAATCGTTTGTCGAATAATTGGCCGCGAGGTTTAGGCGGTTTGTCGTCGTCCTGAATGGGATTTCGTCTCATTAGCACAAACAAAGCCAATTATAGACTTGAGCTGACAATGTTCAATCCGCATCGAGACTAGTTTAGATAGAGATGTGGTTTTCTGTTGGCGTGGGTCTATTACAGTGGTTCCCAAACATTTGATCTATGTGTACCAGGGGCGCAGCTAGGAGTTATACATCGTTTGGGGGCCCGGGAGGGCTGGACCTCTTAGGGGGCCCCTGCATTTTGCGTAATATTTATTTTTTAATGTAAAAAAACACTCCTTTGATTATAGTTTTTAGAGTTTTTTTTTAAAATATATTTTGTTCGTTTTTATTTGTTCTTTTCTGCACTGTGACCTGACTTCTAACCTCTTTGACTTTTTTTTTAGTGCTTTGTTGGCAGTAGCCATCTTGCATTATGGCGTCCTTGACATTGTTTGTTCTTAGTATTTTAAAAAAAAACGTAAACGGAATCTTAAAAAAAAAATAAATCAAAGGACAGATTACTGTGATTAAGTTTTATTGTGAAAAAATCCTCCACCCAAAAAAAAAAAAAAAAAAGATTCGATTCACGATGATCCGTTCTATGGATCGTTCTGCGACATGTGTACGCGCTTATTAAGGACTGCCTTCCTTTCGAGTTCACGTAAGGCATTGGTAAGCCTTTTTTTTATCTGGTGATACGAGGACCACCCTGTGCTCTGCCGTGATAAACCTTGATTTGGTTTTTAAACATTATATATTGAAGTCAAATGTGCCTAGTCGTTATGTAGGTATAATGTTCGCCGCGCAAGTTACTTTGCCTCAACGTGGCGCCGGCGTGGAAACGGCTCACTAGGGGAGGTGAGCTAGGCGAAAAAGTAACAAATAGGACTCCCGTGGGGGTGCCTACGGGAAAGACGAGAGTCTGCCCATTGCACTGAGCGGAGTTGTAAGAGAGCTCCCACAAACCGTCAACAAATCCATGCGCTGTTCCTCAAGGGACCGTCTCATCAATGGCGGATTCTGCACAGTTAGCTTGGTACAACGAAGGTAAATGGTGGAGGCCCCCGGTGCCACCGAGTGGTATTGGAAACAGCAATGCTCTATAAGCATTGACTCGGGTCGCTCCCAAACAGGCCTGTTGGTCCGCAGGTTTGTTTTTTTTTACTGTTTGATTTTCGGGCAGTGAGGTCAGACAGGTTTTTTTTCAAACTTAGTGCTCGAAGAGCCTTCGGCTCAGCACTTATGACTATCCAGCGGTATAATGTTACACGTGACAGAAGGGATCGGGGGTCATTTACTTGACATCTTTTTGACTTCGATTTTTTTTAGTGTAAAAAGTACTATGGTACACAAATAACTTATCTAGTGACGTTGTATGACTTTTAAACAGACGATTAGGTATAGGTATTTAGATCTATATAGCAAAGCGAGGCACACGTTGTCCTGGGCAAAGGGAATGCCTTGGTTGAGTGGGATTATAACGAAACTTAGGGACGCGGTGGTCGAATGGTTAAGCGCTTGGCTTCCGAACCTGGGGGTCCTGGGTTCGAATCCCGGTGAAGACTTGAATTTGAATTTCGGGATTCTTAGGGCGTCCCTGAGTCCACCCAGCTCTAATGGGTACGTGACTTTAGTTGGGGAAAGTAAAGGCGGCTGGTCGTTGTGCTGGCCACATAACACCCTGCTCGTTAACCGTTGGTCAAAGAAACAGATGATCTTGACATCATCTGCCCCATAGATCGCAAGGTCTGAAGGGAACACTTAACATTTTTTTTTAAAGTTATCCCTTGTAGGTATCGGTACATTTACAAGACTTACCGTCTCTGGTACTAACGTTTTTACACGTACACATAATTACAATTACACTAACTTCGGTTGGACTTGTTTCAAACAATACATTTTTGATACATTTTAATTCTTTTAGTCAAATAATATTTAAAGGTTTCTGTGGACCCCAGTGGTTGTAGCTCCGTGCTCCATAAATGGTTGATATATGGTATATATTTTAGTTATCGTGAATTTTATCGGTTCTGCTGTATATTCTGGATTGTCTAGTTGCGGTTTGCTTTAAAAACAAAAAGCAAAAAAAAAAAAAAGGTTACATTAAGTGTATCAATTAGTTTGGATCAGTCATGTCATTAAATTTGTAATAAGTCTCAGACGACAATTTTTAAAGGGGACTAATTCAGCTTATACCACCACCACCTCGGTCAAGTACTATTTCTTTCCCTTGTTTAAGTTAATTAACTGATTGGTGAATTTTTCTAAAATTGATACTTGTGTAGTCAGTTAAAAGAAATAATTGTACAAAATTTCAGCTTGATCCGAGTATGGGCTTCTATTAGAAATAACGTGTACAAACTGTTGGCCAGACAGGCAGACAAGAGTAACTTGATAGAAGCTTTGTAAAAAAAAAAAAGAGACTCTTTCTAGTAGCTATGATTTGCTGTCAGGCGTGTTAACACACACACACACAACAAGCACGTGTCAATGTTTAGTTATAAAGAAATGAGAAGACATCAAAGACAGCGATTGGAAGATTGGGCAGTAGCTCAGCATTATGGGACATTGTCGGGGAGAGCAGAGAAACGATACAATGCGATGATGGTGATATTATCTTGTTATTATTATTATAGCTTTTTGCGCTACTTTCATGCTCAGAGCGCTTTGGTCCAATCTCATTTGTGGACCAGGGGAGGGGGTATCTAGGAGTTGATTTTCCGTGCTACCTTTAGGCGGGTGTCGAACCTCGAGCCAAGCCAAGTTCAAACGTACCTAGCCTCTCGACCACGGCTCCCACCCTGTTTCCAATAATCCTTCAGAACTGAAGATTCTAACATACTAGACCAGTGTTTCCCATACTTTGGACTTAGGCGTACCCCGTCTAGAATTTTTATAAGCTGAGTACCCCCCCAGGGGGCCCGGTGGTCGAATGGTTAATAATAATAATAATCTTTATTGTCCGTAAGGAAATTTGTCTTACAATTTGTGCATTATACAAATCAAAACATTATTTTAAAGAATGTACATTCACACCAGACTCACTCACAATTTACATATGAAAATTACTTTAAATTAGATTGGTTCTATTTAATGATCTGATTGCCAGAGGAACAAAAGAGTTTTTGTGTCTGTTTGTCTTTGCTATCGGTGTCTTGTATCTCTTTTGTGATGGTAAAATAACAAAATCCTGACCCAAAGGGTGATTTTTTATTTCTAGAATCTTCTTAGATTTTGTAAGGACTTTTGCCTCAAACAGCTGCCCTAATGGGGTTTGTTTTTTGCCAATGACTTTACCAGCAGCATTTAGGATTCTCTGGAGTTTATTTTTATTGTTATTGCTTAGATTGCCATACCAGGCAGTGATATTGAAATGTAAAATATTACCGATGTGAGCGTGATAAAACATAGCCAAGGCCTTTTCGCTAATATTAAAAGAGGACAGTTTTCTCAGTAATCGTAATCTTTGCTGCCCTTTGTTGTCTAGGATATTACCCAGGTATTTAAAAGTTAAGCGCTTGGCTTCCGATACTGAGGTCCTGGGTTCGAATCCCGGTGAAGACTGGGATTTTGAATTTCTGGATTTTTAGGGCGTCCCTGAGTCCACCCAACTCTAATGGGTACCTGACTTTAGTTGGGGAAAGTAAAGGCGGTTGGTCGTTGTGCTGGCCACATAACACCCTGCTTGTAAACCGTTGGCCAAAGAAACAGATCATCATCTGCCCCATAGATCGCATACTAATTATAGTCCATTTAATCAAATTAACATTCAAATTTGTTTTTCTAAAGCATTGTTACATGAGTGCAGCTATATTAATATCGCGTAAATTAAGGTCAATTTGGTATTTTTAGCTCCATTCATAGAAATTTTTATTCATGAATTCACGCATTCGCTTTACTTATAACAAGTAAATGGGAAGATCCCATGGCGCAGCATGGTGTGAATGGGAAATAATATATCCAAATCCGCACTATTTTCATTCACAAAATAGCATAGCATATTTTTTTTTACTTTAAAAAAAGATTTTAATAATGTCCGGAAATTTCCAGGACTTTTTCGACCGGCGGCATAGCATTTAATAACATTTCATGGGGCTCCTGGTAAATCAAGAGGCCGCGGGAAATCTGTTATATGTTATAAAATGGTTCAATTTAATAATTTATACACCTAAAATTTAGCACGGGTCCAAAGAAAGTGCGGGACCCACTGTGGTGGTATATGTTACAGTGCCTAAGGCCTGCATGCCGCCGGTCGACTAGTTTGTCTTAAAATGTAAAATAGCGCCGTTTCTTAAGTTTATAAAAACTAAAATAACAAAAAGGATTTAAAACTTATAATATTGTATTTTAATGTATAAACTAAATGGGTATTTAAAAAAAAACAGCATAGTTCACTGTGTGCAACGCGTACCCCACTTTGAGAAACAGTCCTAGACGACCCCCCTCCCCCAGGAAGGCGGGGAATGGTAGCGGGCAGGGTTCGAGCCCGGGTCATATAGTCCAAAACACTAACCAGACAGCCTAATGAATGTCCACTATTTAGCAAACCGAGCTTTATAAAAAAAAACAAAAAAAAAACTAATTGTTATATTGTGATCTCAGAGGAGCTTGTATAGTATTGCACGTACTTATAAAATCTGTGAACTATTTAGATCCTTTGCTGTTCTTGACATTTTGTTTTTAGATCAGCATAGGCTTTCAACTTTGGAGTTACAACTGCTAGCAAGCTTTGGAAAGGCGTATCACCAAGTTAAACAGATCTCGGGATTCATTAACAGGGACAATTCATTTGAATGTGGCCTTTATTGTGCTTATCATACGCTAAAGTTCTCGAACCCCCGCTGTCTTTACACGCGTACAGTTGTTTTAATCATAACGACTCCCACCGCTCGAGTGTTACTTTTAATTAGATTCTTTAAGCGGCAATGGACGCTGATAGATCCACTAGTCACACCTTTGTAGTGTCAAGATCTAGTCGGTGTGCGTCACACAGATAATGACCGGTATCCTCAGCGTCTTACTCTTCAAGTTGCCCTCTCTCTTTTCCTGTCTTAACTCTTTCTCTCCGTAATTATTTACCACATTCTAGTAAAACCAACGATGGTGTCGTCAGTTAGGAGGGAAAGAGTTAATCTTTACCCTCTTCTCTCAACACACACACACAGGCTCTCATAAACAGGACATGTTGAGACCATTCCACCTGATAAGAAGACTTACGAAATCAGTGGCCTACTTTAACAAAGGGTCGATGCATTGTAGTTGAAAGGGGTGCATCCGATCAACGTAGACCAGAGGTTCTCAACCTTTTTATGCTCGGCGAGTCGGCGACGCCTTTTTACAATCCCCCAATCTGGCGCGACCCCCCCCCTACCACACACACAGCAATAGAAGAATAGACATAACAATCCATAATTTCGATAGTCTTAGGCGACCTCTGGCAAATCGTCATTAGACCCCCAAGGGGTTCGCGATCCACAGGTTGAGAATCCCTGTCGTAGACGGAAAGGTATTTCACGTCATTGTAGCTCCTGGGTTGCTTAACATCATTGTCACCGCACAGATGCTACACGTCATTGTAGTGTTAGGGCCCCAAGGGTGCTTCACATCATTGTAGTCTTAGGGCCCCAAGGGTGCTTCACTTCATTGAAGTCTTAGGCCCCCCAAGGGTGCTTCACATTGTAGTCTTATGGCCCCAAGGGTGCTTCACATCATTGTAGTCTTAGAGCCCCAAGGGTGCTTCACTTCATTATAATCTTAGGGCCCCAAGGGCGCTTCACATCATTGAAGTCTTAGGGCCCCCAAGGGTGCTTCACATCATTGTAGTCTTAGGGCCCCCAAGGGTGCTTCACATCATTGTAGTCTCAGGGCCCCAAGGGTGCTTCACTTCATTATAATCTTAGGGCCCCAAGGGCGCTTCACATCATTGAAGTCTTAGGGCCCCCAAGGGTGCTTCACTTCATTATAATCTTAGGGCCCCAAGGGCGCTTCACATCATTGAAGTCTTAGGGCCCCAAGGGTGCTTCACATCATTGTAGTCTTAAGGCCCCAAGGGTGCTTCACATCATTGTAGTCTTAGGGCCCCAAAGGTGCTTCACATCATTGTAGTTTTAGGGCCCCCAAGGGTGCTTCACATTGTAGTCTTATGGCTCCAAGGGCGCTTCACATCATTGAAGTCTTAGGGCCCCCAAGGGTGCTTCACATCATTGTAGTCTTAGGGTCCCAAGGGTGCTTCACATCATTGTAGTCTTAGGGCCCCAAGGGTGCTTCACATCATTGTAGTCTTAGGGCCCCACGGGTGCTTCACATCATTGTAGTTTTAGGGCCCCCAAGGGTGCTTCACATTGTAGTCTTATGGCCCCAAGGGTGCTTCACATTGTAGTCTTATGGCCCCAAGGGCGCTTCACATCATTGTAGTCTC
>JADKLZ010005465.1:18639891-18651249 GCA_021533235.1 Biomphalaria straminea
TCATTGTAGTCTCAGGGCCCCAAGGGTGCTTCACATCATTGTAGTCTTATGGCCCCCAAGGGTGCTTCACATCATTGCAGCCGGAGGGCTGCTTCATAAAGTAATTAGATACTAGGGGATATATATGGTGTAGACATTGGACAAAAGGCATGTTTAAATGTATTTCCAGACACTTTATCAGCATCGTTTAATCTCTGTATCCTCACCCCCACTGGCGCAGCTAGCGATCAAGAATTCAGTGCTATTTCATCATATTTTGAGCACTTACCAGGGCCTATTTTTAATGTATGGCGGGTGAACTATATATAGATAGCTTTATGTCGTATCCGCTGTACTTCATAAAGGAGGTATATAAGCTATCTTTTTAGCGGGGGATAGACGCTTTTAGTTTTGTGTGGTGTGTCTGTCCATCCGTCCGTTCCGTTAAGATCTCGTAAACTAGAAAAGATAATGAAAATCCGTCGTGATATTTTAGACCCTTTAAAGTTTGCTAATTTAATTTTTCTGTTCTGAAAGCGAAAAATGTAATTTTTAAAATCAACTATGCAAGCAGGTTTTGTTTTTCATAAAAATACACCATTTTTACAACTATTCACTTTTAATAGTAACAAACACAGGAGGCTATTTAGTAATCAAGGCCAGGTTCACATCTAACTTAACTTTCACATATCCCTTGGTCTGCTGGACCGTTGGGCAACCTTCTTTCTCCATTCGTCTGTCATTTGCCTTTGATAGAATTTGATTCTAATGTACTTTCTGAAAATTTTGAAACCTCCCTTTTAAACTTCCTGGGTGGACAACATCGGGGGCCGATTTTGAGTTTGTGTTTCCACACAGTCTTTGTAACCTTTTTTTTTTACGTTTTTTTTTTTTACATTTTTGTGCTTTTTGTTTAGCATTGCACAATCACAAACCTTTTTAAAAATGTATTCGCAACATTAAAGTTAAAATTAGCAGCCTTGACATTGTTTAGTTTAACATGATAATTTTTTTTGTTTTCAAATAAAAATATAACTTAGTTCCGAACTGAATCTGAATCCGTGTGGATAGTCTAAGAGCTGAGCCGTAGGCTCTTCGAGCTCTAAGTTTGAAAAAAAAAAACCTGTCTGAATCCGTCCGAGAACAAAATAAACAGTAAAAAAAAACAAACCTGCGTACCTCACAGGTCTGTCTGGGAGCGACCCGAGTCAATGTCTATAGGACATTGCTGTTTCCAATACCACTGGGTGGTACCGGGGGCCTCCACCATTTACCTTCGTTGTACCAAGCTAACTGTGCAGGATCCGCCATTGATGACACTGTCCCTTGAGGAACAGCGCATGGATTCGTGACTGAGCTGTGGAAGCTTTCGTGCTACTCCGCGCCGTGCAAGAGGTGGACTCTCGTCCACCCGTGGGCACTCCCACGGGAGTCCTGTTTGTTACCCTTTCGCCTAGCCACTTCCTCTAGTGAGCCGTTTCCACGCGAGCGCCACGTTGAGGCAGGGTAACGTGCTCGCGGAATCTGAATCCTGTCTTCACTCTTGACACATTTCCTTTTTATATAAGGTCCTCGACGACCTTCTCGAACACGATCGAACGTCGCCAGGTTCTTTCCGGGTGATCACATGGCCACCTCAGGAGTGAGTCACTCGTCACGGTTGACCGCTCGCTTAGCACTGGCCTGTGGTCATCTTTGTTGACTAATTACACACACTGTTACCACTACCCACGTCGCCACCTCAGTTATGACAATATCTTTAGCCACCCGTTTAAGTGGCCTACACTTGTGCCCTCTGTCACCCCTGCCGTCCTACAGTCAGTTTGGGCAAGTAAAATAAAGTGCTCCTTTCACACCATGAGATCAATGGGACAGGACGACGAATGGCATGTAGCCACCACCACGACGACCAACCGCACTTACGTTCCCCAATTTAGGTCGGGTACCTATCAGTTTTGAGTGACTCAGGGGCGTGCTAAAAAAAAAAAATCCCGAAATTCGAAATCCCAATTTTCATCGAGAATCGAGCCAAAACGGTTCCATGCTTGGACTAAGAATGTGTAATAATCATGATTTTTGCAAAAAACAAACAAACAAAAAACAAAAACTAATTGTTTCGTAAAAAATATGTTGATTTTTTTAACTCACCCATTTAGATCTGTTTGGTTGGAATTGGATGGAGGCGCGGTGGCTGAGCGGTAAAGCGCCTGGCTTCTGGTGAAGACTGGGACTTTCATTTTTATATCCTTGAACGCATCTGAGTCCACCCAGCTCTAATGGGTACCTGACATTAGTTGGGGGAAAAGTCCTTAGTCCTTGTGCTGGCCACATGACACCCTCGTTAACCCTAGGCCACAGAAACAGATGACCTTTACATCATCTGCCCTATAGACCACAAGGTCTGAAAGGGAAACATAACTTTTTTTTTTTTTACTTTTAAGTTGGCATTCGAACTCGTTGCCTTCGGCTTGACACTAGATTCTTGAATAATAATTGCCATTTTTTTTCTTCCTTTCCAGATATTTCCATGCCAAGGCCAGGGTCATGACACTGGATAAGTTCACGTGGATAGCATTCTTTTAAGATGTAACAGTTCTTGTGGATTACCTTGACTTTATTTCTGATGTGCATGTGTTTTTAGTGGGATGTGCTATTCTGGAATGCCATGGAATAAAAGGGAATGACTCACGGATATAACCTCAGGCAGCTCCACCGTGAACACGACTCCTGTCCATAACCACGTCTGTGGACGGGGTGAACAGGATGGATAAAAACATCAACGGTGAGTTGTTTATGATGTGTGCTGTCGGGAGTGTTTGCAAAATGTTCATGTTGATATGATTTCGAAATTCAGTAGCAGTAGCCCTGCCCAATGTCACTATAACCCAGCGCACCTTTATTACTCAATGGGTGAATTTTCATGAATGGAAGCCCGCTACCTTTGTGTGTATCCGGTTTAAAGAAGTATTGTATTTTTAAAAGAAAATAGATCTAATTCTTCTTGCACTTCTAAGCATTGCAAAATCAACAATATAAGCTCTCCCACTTGTAAAGCGAAGTAATTTCTAACTGCCCCAAAAAGGAGGAAAGCCGCAATTAGTGTCTTTTCGTGGCCTGTCTGTCCGTCCGTCCGTCTGTCTGTCCGTCCCATTTTAAGCAAAATCCAGAATACATAAAATCCAAAATGATATTTTAGATCTTGTAAAGTTCTGGTGCAACGGCAACATTTTTATTTTCTAAAAGCTAATCGTCATTTTAAATTAAAATATTTAAGCATTTTTTTTTAAATTTAAATAGGAGGAGGTAAGTCTGAAAATAGGTCACAGACTTCTTCATTGATAAACTATATTCGTTGATGTATTCGCACATTGGTTAAATTATAGCCTCCAAGATCACAATCGAAGAACTATTAATGAACTACTATTGAATACATTGTATAAATAGATCAAATAATGTAGCGAATCATCATGCAGTGATGTGAGGTCTAGGTCTACATTTAGACCTACTGTTAAAAGACTAGATCTAGATCTATAATCTATTACGCCGTGTCATTACGCCTATGAATCACGATATAGATATGTATATCTGAAAACATCATTAAAATAGTCTGGTAAATTAGGTTTTGTTTAGATAAAAAAAAAATAAACAAACACAAATATTTTTGATGGATCTCTGCTGCGTGGCGGAGAGGGTAGATGATTTATATTAATCAAGAGGGCGCAGTTTCGAATCCTGATCAGATTAAACAAAAAAAAAAGGCAGTACGGAATTACTCCCCCCCCCCCCCCCAACTGGTCCACAGGAGAGATTGTTTCAGCATATCGATAATTTGTTGTTTTCAACAACGCCAAATGATTCTCCGAAGTATTATCTGAAGTCTTTCTTCCGACTTGTATTACATTTAGTTTCCTTGCCATAAGATCTACAAGTATCGATAATAGGTAGCTCAGTTTGGTTTGCATTTTTTTTTTTAAATTGATAATTTGACATTTCTACTTTTGTCTCTTGATTTCTACTTCTTTTCCCATTCTTACATTTTACTTCAGGCTTCTCTATATTGTGTCACGTTTCTCTTCTTTTGTTGTATTTTTCTCTAACGGTATTTTAGCTCTTTCCGTAATTATTTCCCACCATTTGACGGAATTGTTTATTTTGTTCATTTGTAGTTCACTTCCCTGTTATGATCAAACTTCTAGAACTTTGTTATTAGAAAATATTTTATTTCGTGCTGAATCAAAGAAGCATGCATGCTCTTTTTATGTAACACAACTTTATGTTTATTTAAAAACAATTAAATTAAATGGGGTCAAATCAACTTCTTCTTCTCATTGTTATGGTGGAGGGTTCAGATGACTAGACTAATATATGAGATGAACTGCGCAGTGATTTCCAAATCAGGGATCTCTTCATATTGTTTTCTTTCTACCCGGGGTGTTTTTGGGGCCATTGTCATTGCCTGTTGGTAAAGAGCGTAGTGTTGGAGGATGTGGTCGGCATTCTCTGGTGACACTCCACATGGGCAGATTGTCAAATCAACGATGTTAATGTCGAATAGGAGAGAAGGAGTTAATGCTCAAAGAAGGTGAACCGGATCTTGAACATCAAAAGGTAAACATCGAGCAGATTAATAAGATCAACTTCATTGCGAAATACCACCGTGGGAGCGAGTACGATACTGGCTCATATTAATGTGGGAAGCGTGGTCGAGAGGCTAAGTGCGGCTTGAGCTTGGCTTGCTTGGCTACCTAGAAGGGGGCTCGAGGTTCGACACCCGACTCGGGCAGAGTTGTGTTTTGCTGAGCGCCCAAAGGCAGCACGGGAAATCAACTCCTAGATACCCCCTCCGCCCCCCCCCCCAACTGGTCCACAAAGTGGCTTCCTGCCACTTGAACCTACCATTTGTTAATGGTATTTTCTTTGCTGATCAAGAATGCATCGACTGCTATACATGCCTTTTTTTTTTCCTTCTTTGGACTCTCTTCACTGTGTTTTGGTTTCACCATTATTTTATTTAGAATGTAATGTTTATTACTGCCTCGTCGCCATGTCGACGCCAGGGTGGATTGATAAAATTTTTTTTCTTCAAACTTTCATGGAAGCATGGAGTCTGGCTATGATGGATAGATAGCTGGCCTGAATCGGGATTCCTTAACACAGTTTTGACGTTTCAAATCCCCTAACCATGTATTTATCATATGTGTTGTAGTCACAGGAGCTTAAACCAAACAACATATAAACAATTATTTTAAATAAAATGAAGCTTATCTAATGAGCTTCGCACTTACAACTATATCTCTCAACGATATAGTAGTTATTTCCCTTTATTCGATGTAAAGAATTGATTGCTAATCGCTAATTGGTTATTTTTATTTATTGATTCATGTTTTTGTTAGTTAATTGGTTAAAGTTTCAACTTGATACGAGAGTGGGTGTGTGAGAAATAACGTGTGCAAAGTTAGTGCAAACTTTTTACCAGAGACAGTAAGTTGATAAGATAAGATAAGATAACTTTATTGATCCAAACAAATGGAAATTTGTTTTGACTACAATTGACATCAGCGTTAATAATGTACAACAACAACATAGATTTACGATATAGATGCACATACAAACAACATTCACACACGAAAAGAAGACATACTACACACTCATAACCAGTGCTTAGAAATAGACATCTATGTACATCTTGATGATGGCAAAATGTTAATTATTATATTGGTCATCCAGGGTCTATTGTAGCTGAATGTTTTTAATTTCCTTCTTTCATATAATAATGTTTTCACAGAACTTGATTTATGAATTAACAGTTAAGTTCATCTGTCTGGGCAGTTGTTCACAAACATGTCCCTTTGTAGCAGTAAAACAGCGGTCGTCAGCTTCGTAATAATACAGGACGGGTGTGGGTAGAAGGGAGAAGCATTTGCGTACGTCGGTCGTTATCGCAAGCGATTGCAAAGATTTTCATAGGTTCAGACCAATAAATCTGCCACATCAGGAGGAAACAATTAAGAATATATGTTCTATACACGTATCGTGGCGGATAGGAAAGGCAAGGAGCCTTTTCCAAAGGCTGGGGCCTATTTGGACAAGCCAAGCTATTGGACTAAATCCCCCTATTTAACTCAATCGTCATCCCAACAGCATACATGCAAATGAATGAGGCTCAACAAAGACATCTAAGACAGATTGTAGGAGTCAGTTACAGAGATCGGATATCAAACAAGGAAATTCTATGCCGAACTTGGACTCGGCCACTCAATGGGGTTGTGACAAGGCGTCGCATGAGATTTGCGGGACATGTCCTCCAAACGAATGAATTACGCAAAGGCCTATCAAAAGTTGCGATAACATGGAGGTCAATACGAGGAAAGCGCAAAACAGGGACATCCTCGTATAACTTGGCGTCACATTTTCATGGAGAACCTCAGAGCAGTGGACACCAGATGGGAAGAGGCTTCAGACACTTCCAGTGACAGATTTTTTTGTGGAAACAGATTGCTGCCCAATGCTCCGAACGGCGCATTTGTTGTTTTTTTTTCGTTGGCAAAAATGTTGTGACTAAGACCTGTACGTTTGTACATGTTCGTAATAGGTAAATACAGTTCGGAATTTACAACAGTGCGTCTACCTAGGGCCTTACCCTCTTTAAACTCAAAAAATATAAACTCTTTAAAACTAAACTATGCATATTAAATATTTTTTAATAGGAAAGTAAGATTAAATTGCAATGAACTCTATTTTTTTTTCTAAAATATAGCATGATTTTAGATATAAACATTTTCATTTATAAGTGGATCTTTATTAAAGTTTTCGAAAAATCCTGCCCCTGGTCCTCCACATACTGAAATCCGGCCCTGTCTACAATGCACAGGCAACACGTATATACACAGGCTTGGGGCCAGTGGCATAGCTAGAGATTTAGGGGCCCAGGGGGGTTCTTGATCTCTTTTGGGGCCCCTGCATTTTGACATTCGACATCATGACATGAGATGATGGCGTTAATGTTAAAACTAATTTTGGCCACTCATTTGAGGGACCACCCTCAAGTGGGGGGGGGGCAGGGAATATTCCCTGGCTGTACGTACCCATAAAAGATTTCTTACGTTATACCGCGGATTTCAGCTTTCGCTGGTGGTTCCGGAACGTTACACCCGCGATAATCAAGGGATCACTTGTACCATGGGACTTCTTCCTTCGTTTCATAAAATAGTTGTTAGTACTGGGACCCGCGCGTTTAGTTCGACCTACTTTTCTTTATCGGCACATTTCCCCTCCCCCCCCCCCCAGCCGATTAAAACTACAGTGTGTGTGTGTGTGAGTTGGTTGGTTGTATTTCAAAGATTCAAACGGGACACAGCCATGCCACTTGAAGCCCTGTTTTTTTTTTTACTTCCCTTGCCTGGATCTAGCAAGTTTCAAATTTGTGGAGAGTTGTCAACAAGTTCTTCCTTCCGTTACGTAAAGTCATGTTGCTCTCTAATCGGCTCTTCGTCGCGTCATTGCAACAACCGACACCCACCTCCTCCAACTTGATAGCCTGATAACAAAGCAACTGATAGAGACATGTTTTATAACACCAACCAATATGTTCTGTGACTGAAAGCTGGTTAAAATTGAATTGGGGGTCATAGAAGTCAATTGTAAAATGTAATAGTTTAAGGTCTAGAATTGTAACTATTGATTCAACTGAACAAGGTTTTAGAAATTATTTTCAGATGGAATGGTTAACAGTTTCTCTTCTTCCACTTCTCTCTTTCTCTCTCTCTCTCTCTCTCTCCTCTATAATCACACTTTCTCCCCCTTTCTCTCATTTACTCTTAAAATGCGTGTGGTAGATCCTCTAGGCATCAAATTGTAATTCCATTTTGTATGCACTCATTGTAAGACAGCTCAACAGGGTTAAAATGCGCTCCTAAAAATCTACATTAATTATATTATCCAAAATATCCAAACATTAGTTTGTTAGTCCGTTACTTGTTGAACATCGCAGCTAGCATTCTCCAAAGCTCATTTTTCTTTCAGTGTTGCATGTTTCGGGTTCGAATCCTGTTGAAGACCTAAAAGTGTTTTTTTTAGGAAGACTGGGATTTTAAATTTCGGGTGCCTCTGAGTCCACCCAGCTGCTAATAGGTACCTGACATTAGTTGGAGAAAAGTAAAAGGCGGTTGGTCGTTGTGATGGCCACATAACACCCTCGTTAACCACAGAAACAGATGACTTTTACAGATCGCAAGGTTTGAAAGGGGAACTTCACTTATAGTAAGCAGGCCTTCGCTAACTTGTTTCCCCTATTGAAACATTATATTAATTGTATGTAGAGTTCCTAAGCACATTGTATATTTAGCATTTCAAACACAAAAAGTCTAGGTGCATTCTAAACTAGGTCTAGTTGAAACCCCCCCCCCTCCTCCCAATAAACAGAAACAACAAGACAGAAATACAGCATGAAATAGCCATCATTCAATAAGGAAACAAGACCTTTATTTTTAAATATCTCAATCCAAGTGAAAACTTCAAGCGGGTCATCAAGTTCTAATTGAGCTGTTTACAGTCTTGATTTATGAAGGGTTGTCGTTCTTGACACCGCCCCCTTCCCCCTCCCCTCTCATTTATATGAAATTAATGCCTAAAAGTCATCACCCACGGCGCACCATTAAGTAATGGCCTCATATCACAGGTAGCCTACTTTTCGCCTTAGGCTCTCACTAGTCTACAGTTCAGGTCCTTTTCTCTCTCCAACGAAAGGCTGAGCTAATCACGCTAAGGGAAAAGGGGGGGGGGGGGGGGGGGAAAAAAAAAAAAAAAAAAAAAAGTAACCTCTGGGGGTGTTGATGCTAAGGCAGTGGATGAGTACTGGAGAACTGGCTGAACTAGAACTGGAAAGTGTTGGTTGTTAACGTTACTAACACAGTGCTGTACTTTAGAGCTGTTTGTCGTTGTGCTACTTCTAATTATAGTTGCCTTGAGGCTATTAGCACGTTGTGTCTATATCAGACTATAATCAGACTTAGTTTACAATATAGTCTCTCTCTCTCTCTCTCTCTCTATGTTGTTAGTCTTCTTGTAATTATAGTTGCCATGAGGGTATTTGCAAGTTGTGTCTATATCAGTCGATTTAGTTTACAATATACAGCTTCTCTCTCTTTCATATGCTGTTAATCTACTTCTAATTATAGTTTCCTTGGAGCTATTTGCAACTGGTGTATATATCAGAAACTTGGTTTACATTTTTACAATATGCGGTGCCTTCCCGTATTTCTCTCTCTCTCTCTCTCTCTCTCTCTCTCTCTTCAGAGCTAACTGAACGCCTTACTACCGAAGTACTTTAGCCTAGTTAGGTCTATAAAGTTGTACTCCCCCCCCCGCCTCCTCCTCTTGCTGAAGTAAATCTGATGTTTGGTTTCTTTGGGCGCGTGTGTGAGTTACAGCCAGCACAAGTGTAGGACTCTCTCGGTTGATGTCAAAGTGTCTATAAAGTCAGATAGTACGAAGTGGCAGACGTTATCACTATCGCGAAACGATTCTCAACCTGTGGGTCGCGAAACCTTCCCAATGGGGGGTGGGGGAGTCGAATGAGCAGTGGTGGCTGAGCGGTAAAGCGCTTGGTTTCCGAACCGAGGTCCCGGGTTCGAATCCTGGCGAAGACGGGTTTTTAATTTCGGGATCTTTGTGCTCCTCTGAGTCCACCCAGCTCTAATGGGTACCTGACATTAGTTGGGGAAAGTAAGGCGGCTGGTCGTAATGACACATGACACCATTGTTAACCGTAGTCCACAGAAACAGATGCTCTATAGACCACAAAGTCTGAAAAGTAACTTTACTTTTTTGTATGACTATTTAGCAGGGGTCGCCTAAGACCGTCTGAGGATTTTTGATATTGCCTGTGCGTTAAATTACACACATCTTCAATTAGAAACAATATTTCAACACATTTTCGTTCGTTTTTGAGCGCTTACCTGTATCAGTGACAACAGTTAACCCATTTTCATCTTTCGCCTCTTTCTCTCTCGCTCGCTCTCTCTCTCTCTCTTGCCAGCTTACAAAAAAAAAAAAACGAAATGCCACTTAATGGACAGAGTAAGCTTTTCAATTTGCAAAACTCACCCAAGCATGTGGACAGTGACCGTTGTGGAGCAAACCTCAATGGTCTTGACCATTTGACACGAGCGTGCTTGTCAGTGACGCCATCGCATGAACACCTATTTTATTGTAGCCTACTAAACTGGACTAAACAGGTGACAGTTATACTTCAGTGCAGTGTAAACTTGTATGGCGCTAGCTTTCTTCTGCGAGCTCATTATTATGTTAGTGGGCTCAGATAACTAATTCTCATATCTTGAGTTGTGCTGTTGTTTCCCGATCAGGCGGTTCATTGTCTTGTTTGTGCCTCTCGATAGAGAATGCAGCTTCTTAAGAAATGGTCAGCATTCTCTGGTGACACTCCACAAGAGCAAATGGCAAACTTTCATAATGAAACAACACATATTCCGGAAGGTGAAAATGGGTACTAGTTTTTTTTGGTCGAAATATCTGAATGTGTGCGTCTCTCTCCCCCCCCCTTTTTTTTTTGGTCCAGAGGTGTCTACCCTTTATTTTTTAATATTTAAATATCCAGAGGTGTCTACTTTTTTTTTTTAAGAGTCCGTAGATTTCGCCACAGCTTTTCCTATTTTTCTTTGGTTTGGGGCTGATTCTAGAATCTAGATCAGTGATCAAGAGCCATATCACAATCCGTGGGAAACAAAAAAAAAAAAAAAAAGGGATAGCCCTTAATTACTAAAGTTGAGTGGCGGGTGAGTTCGAATCGTGGCTTTTTTTTTTTTTTACTTTGGATTTCGTAATATTTTACGACACTCTAGGACATTAAGAACTTTTTGGACTTTAAAAGACACGGGAAAAGATAAAACTTCGTGTTCATTCGTTCAGAATCGTTGCCGACATGAACGGCCCGCGGGTCAACTGCTCGCCAATCTGCTGTATGGGGGTGACACAGTAACATCCGTTAAACTGCTTTGCAGCTTTACAAGCTCTGCTTAGGGAACGTTCGCATTAAGAAGAGTATACTTTAATTTTTTTTTTTACGATTTTTTTTTTTTACAAGGAGGAAGGGAGGGTGTACTGAATATTTCTTACGTAACGAAATAAAAAAAATATATTCAAATGAAATAATAGATGCAGTGGTCCCCTGACTTTCGCTGGTCCGACTATCGTGGAAGGGATAAATGAACGTTTATTTTTATAATATTAATGGAAAAAATATGCACCTCGTTGTTTTTTTTTTTTACGTTGTACGGCGCCGCCTGATGTAAATATCCCCACAAAATGCATATATCCCCACAATATGTATATATCCCCCCACAATATGTATATATCCCCCCA
>JADKLZ010005465.1:18693315-18732116 GCA_021533235.1 Biomphalaria straminea
TTGATTTCACTGGGATGTGGTAAATAATTACGGAGAGAAAGAGTTAACTACTGGTATTTGAAACGAAGACATACACTTTCACTAAACTGTTTCAACCAGTCTTCAAAGGAATGAGACATCTCAGCCTTAGTGGGCTGAATACAGTTGTAGAAATGAGCTTATTCTATTTGTATGAAGTCCTCAGTTGTTGTTTTATTCCTTCCACATTTTGTGTAGGTCTTATACTTAACACTGTTTAACCAAACATGGATGTAAGTGTCAAACTAATGATATGAATTAAATTTATTGATTTCCTAAATTAATATGAACTGTAAAAATTATTTAGCATTTACAAGAGTTAATGTATTTTTTTTACATCATTAAAACTTTGAAATGTATCATGTATAGGTCTGCTAAATTTTAACTGTCTGTGATGGAGAATGCTGTGAAGAAAGTTCTGAAGGCGATCTAAGCCAGTTATTTATACATAAAAAACCAAATCACTATTCCTATGTAGACATTTTTAAGTGAAAGCATACATGCTACAAAAATTTGTTACAATTAGAAAAAGAAAAAAAACTCTTCATAATTTATGTGTCACAAAACATAAAGCGGAGATGATGACTAAATGGTAAATGGCTTGGCTTCTGAACCAGAGGGTCCCCGGTTCAAATCCTGGGATTTTTTTAATTTGGGATCTTTAGGGCGCCTCTTAAGTCCACCCAGTTTTAATGGGTACCGGACATTTCCTGGGGCAAAGTAAAGGTGTTTGGTCATTATGCTGAGCATGTGACACCCTAGTAAACCATGGACCACAGAAATGACCTTTACATCATCTGCCCTATAGACTGCATGGCCTGAAATGGCAACTTGACTTAAAACATGAAGCATTGAATGCACATAAATAAATAGGAGCAAGTTGATTGAAGACCAGCTAAATACTCCAGCTGAGTACTTTCAAATTCTTACAAATCTAGTATTAATGTGGAGCTGTCTATAATTATTTTTTCTTCCTAAAAATTGTTTTTGTTCTTAAAGTCTAAAATGTTATTAAATTGTACCTTGTGATTTCAAAGTCTAGAAATTAGGTAACAGAAAAATGAGGACTGGAAGCTTTTTTTATTGTTTGGTTCTTTTGTTTTTCCACTCAGAATTGTTTTTCCTAGTTTTTTTGTTTTACATTTCAAGTCAGTGAACCTGTTGTGATATCACTGAAGTTGTCAGGGGGAAAACTTTTGTGGCAGCTTGATCACCACTACACTAAACTAGTTACTACTTTAGCTGTCACGTTTAATAAGAGCTTTTTTAAAACAAAATTACAAATCAGGAAACCAAGCTGACATCTTGTTAATAAGAAACTGTATACATGTAAAGCTTACATCTCTATGTTTTTCAGAGAAAAAAAACAACAATTGTTTAAATCTATGAAACGATGCATGTTGTTAAGGCAATGTTAGTGTTTGTTGTTGGTCTATGTATGATCAATCTGCTGTTGTATTATACTTGATTATACTGTCGTCCATAATGTCATGTCATCATGAGTTCAAAGACTTTTGCTGTCTAGATTATAACTGTTCATTTAGCCTGTCCAACCAAGACCATTCATGATAAAAGGCCTGAACACTGACTTGGAACATTGCATCGAATCGGGGGCTTGACATGGCTTGAACTTTGCCAAAAATCCAAAATTAAAATAAATTTATCAAATGCATTGTATTAACCTATGATGTGGCAACGAGCTATTAGTCTAAACGAGATGGAGCTATTGGTCTAAATGCGACGTTGCAGGTCAGTCTTCAGGCCATCAATGACCATTGGTCTCTCTGTCCAACTCTCTAAGTACTGTACTCAAGTACTCAGACCTAAAATTACCTTCATTTTATTCCTGACATCCCAAAGTGTATCACTCTGTTTAGCTGGTCTGTTTTCTGTGACAATTTGTGACTAATTTGATTCCTTAATTTCAGCCTAGTTGCATTCAATCAGACTAGTAACCCACATCCCTAATCTCAATGTTATAAGCTGACTGGTGCCACAAGTTAAATGTTCTGAAGTATCAGTACATATGAGTTTAGTGTTGATATGTAATGGCTTCATCTTATTGTTTCAAATTATTTGTTTAAAAAGAAAGCAATATCTTGTTAATTATGGAAAATGTATGCATAATTGAAAAATACAAAGAAAATAGGCTGTGCAACAGAATAATATATTGATCATTTTGAAATCTCCTATTGGTTTAATTGTATAGGCCCTGTTTTAATTGTCTTTAAATGCAGTAAATATATAGCTGGCCACTTAAATTCTATATAATGATTGCTACGCTGAAAATGATTTGGCACCTCCGCCATAGATCATGTAAAGTAAAGTTAACTTGTCTTGTTGGTTATATATGTATAAAGATAGATAGATTAGCCTACCTTGGAAATGTGTGGTCCATAAAAAGAACAGCCAGTTTGACTAGTTTTTTTTTTTTACAATAGGCACTTTAACATTTTAAGACTCTTTAATTATCATCTTACTTAATTCAGAGCTCTGTTAACAAGATTTAAATCTTGGTATTACCAGATAAAAGGCTATTTCTTTAAGATCGGAAAAAAAAATTATATACTGTATGCAGTCCCATTAGTAAAGAAATTTAGTGAATCCTTGTCCTGGTCACACAATCAGCTGAACCCATCTCTCTTACCATCCCTAAGTAACTATAAAAGTATATTAAAACAAAATATGTTGCGCTTGTGTTTTCTCCTCATAAATTTTTCCTTATATTCTCAGATATTTGTGTTTAAAACTAGAACCTAATTCATTTGGTTACAAAACAGGAGATATTAACTTCATGACTTTTGTGCAACACAGTTAAACATAGAACAACTTGTTTTAAACTTACAAAAAAAAATTGTTTTTAACCTAGAACAACTCATTTTAAACTTAGAAAAATCTGTTTTAACCTTAGAACAATTTGTTTTTAACTTAGAAAATTCTGTTTTTAACCTAGAACAACTTATTTTAAACTTAGAACAATTTGTTACCTGATGCCTTTTTTAAAATTATTATTCAGTTTCAATATATTGTTCACAATCTTCAAGTGTTCATGATCGATCATGGCCTACATCATAATTGCTAATATATTGTTGTAGAATTTTAAGTTTTGTGATTTGCTATTGTTTGTGGTAAATAAGTATTTGGGTTGTACATTACTTTGTGGTGTACAGAAGTGTGGAACCGGGAAAGTTGGGAACCAATCTCTTTCCGTTCAGCCTTCAATCAGCTGTGATCAAAACAATTTGTATAACAAACAAAATTTTCACCAGTCTTCACTTCCTTCTGGCACAATTAAACACATTTTATTTTTATTCTCACATTATTTGTGTGTGTAGCTTTTAGTATTTGTGGACTATTTTTTTAAAATATAGATTTCAATGAAATTTATCACATTTAAAAATGGTGAACGTAATCTTAACTGCCTCGAGTAGAGCTTACTAGAATAAGCAAGTTCATTGAGTTACGGAGTGAATTTAATTTACTGTGATATTAAATGGAGTAACATGAAAAATAAGTGATACTATCTTTTCTTTTTCTTTTTTTTTAAAATGAAAATTGCCCTCGTCACTGAACTGCATTTCCAAATTTGTAAACATTCTGTATTAAACCTCTTCATCTTAAAGAACTGTAGGAAAGATTTGTGTGTGTGTCTTATGGTATCTAGATCCAAGGCCATACAGCTTCATTATGTTGTAACGTAAGCACAAATTGAACCATTTGTTTGGCCGGTTTCAAACCAAAACTATGATGAATCTAGAGAGATATGTATTAAAATAATATTTTGAGACTCAAGTATGTTGCCATTGTGTTTGAGTGTGTCCTGACCAAATCTATGAATGAATGAAGAACTAATGTGATTTTTTTGCCTGTTTTAAAAGTAGAATGGTCATGTACTTAATTTTTTTTTTTAATCTTATAATTTTTTTCCCCAACATCTTTTTTTGGATAGTGTAGCAAGGGAGGTTAGTTTTCTAGTACATTACCTCCCTTCTCCACTTCCTAAAGGACTGTCATTATTTATATAGGCACTGTCATCCCATTTCTTCACATGTGTATGATGTTTATGTGTGTGAAACTGGGCGCTTACAAAGATGACAAACTGTCCAGCAGTTTGTTTTCATGCATGATTATTTAATGAACAGCATACTGCTCCTGTATTTCCCCCCTCCCCTTTCTACTGCTCTCATTTTACTTAATACATTTTTTTTTGTACATCATTATAACAAATAAAATTATTACTGAAAATCTAAATCTTCTTGTGTTATCTTGTGTGATTTGGCTATATAGTTCTAGGTTGAAACAATGGTTTGTTTTTTCTGTTTGCCAGAATACTTTTTTAAAGGTGAGGTCACCTTCACCTATTTTTAGTCTGTTGAACTATTGAGGCACAAAACATGAGGCTTTAAGTTTCTGTCAAGTTGAAATCAAGTTTCTCTGATAGAGGTTGGTTCAAGTTTAAACTGAGTTGTTTAAATTTTCTGGCAGAAGGTTTGGTTCAAGCTTGGCTGTTTTGATGAAACTCCTGTAGTTTTAACACACAGGCACAGAAACACAGAGAGCAACAACCAAAGTGTAACATTTCATTGCAATGTATTTAAAATATTAACAGGGTAAAAAAAAACCAGTGTATAACCTTAAAAGAATTAAAAATATTTTTATGTTTTTGTATCAACAGATGTAGCTCTTGAGTTCTCTAGTTTTTCATCAGCTTCATTTTTCTTGGAGGTCTCCAGCCAAAACAAACTTTCTGTTAAGAAGACAATGTAGAAACAGGTTCAACAAGATTGATCAGATTAATTGACAAGCATTCAATATTAACTAACATTTCTGGACAGTGTTTTTTTAAAAGTAATGTCTGTGAGTTATTACATGATATATTTAAAACGCTTTAACAAGGAAAAAGATAATTTAGAGAAAAAGTGAAAATGTGGGGGAAACCTTTTTTTGTTTTAAAATGAAGTGCAATAAACAAATGACCCTCAATTTTCACTATTTTAAATTCTTGTGATCACTTCTAGAAATATCTGGATTTTAAATGCTGTGCTAGTTCTGATCTATTTTTAGCTCTTCACTGTGAATTCTGACAATTTTTTTTTTATTGGCGACCAGGACACATTTTAACTATTGACGCTGATGAACAAAACCTAGAAACTAAAAAATTCTCTGGCCTATGAAGCACATCTCAGAGAAAGAACAACTTGGAAAAGTAAGCTTTAATGTGGCCAAGCAAGTACCACCTTTATCTGACTCCATGAGCAACTCTCTACAGAGATGAAGATTTAAAATGCACAGTTATTCCCTTCAATTTATAGGTCTAAGAATCCTTAACCAGACATATTGTTCAACTTTTATAGGAAATTTTTTTTACAATGAAAAGCACTTAGGTATATATTTACCATATTATGCATTCAAGGATGCCACACAAAAATTATCTCATTTTTCTCCTGACACATAACTATGCAGCTAGTCAACAAAGTAAGAAGAAAAGCAGTACAAAACAATACAGACCAAGAAACTCAAAGTTAAAAAAAAAAAATTGAATCAGCCAAAAACCTATTTCATGACCTTATTGTAACAAGACTAAAGGTGAAGTTTGGGTTTCACAGCCATTCTCATGTACCGGTACATTTAAAATGAGTTTCCTTTGATCACCAAAAAAAAAAAAAGAAAAAAGCTTGTATATTGTTTAAAATTTAAACAATAAACAAAACAAAAAAAAAACTTTGGATATGTGCAATAGCCTTTGTTGTTAAATCATGCAACAATTAAGTCAGCATAGTCTAAAGCTCAAGAGGTTATAGTTCTATCTTGAGACACTGGTAGCTGAAGGATAAAGTGCTTAGTTTAAAAAACCAAGGTGTCTCAGGTTAAGTTCTTGTTGAAGATTAAGACTTTGAATTTTGGGATTTTTTAGGACGCTGAGGCCACCAAACTCTAATGGGTACCTGACACACATTGGGAAAGTAAAGGTGGTTGGTTGTTGTGCTGGCTGCAGGGCACCATCGATAACCATGAGCTCGAAAACCATGACACAGCTTACATTGAGGCAATCTACTGCACAGGACAGAGGTAGACGCCAAAAAGGGAAATTAATTCAACTACTGGCAGACTAATGTTATGTGTGCACTAGATGTGACAAAATCACAGCTAGGACTGTGTAACCCTGTGAACTACTGCACTGCTCCTTAATCTATGGACTTGATAAAAAGCCTTATAAATGTTAATTATAATAAAAACCAAAAAAAAAATCAGTCTTTTGTCTAACCTGCAGAAAGGGCAGATAAGTCATTTTGTTCTTTACACTTTGGGTCATGTTCTGGCCCTAACGTCCACAATGATTCAATATCATAGTGTTCTCTGGCATTCCCATAGAAGATGTGTAGGACAATATTGCCTGGATAATAAAACATAATCATAGAGGAACATGAGAATGGAAATATACTGTAACATAATTTTCATACACAAGTACAATCATACAGTTGGTGAAAAATGGTTGGCATGTTGTATGTTTTCATGTCAATCCATAACAAACTCTTGCATATTTAAAAAAAAAAACACCTCAATACTTTGCACTGATGGGCTTCATTTATACTGTTTTAAAAGAAACACTAATTCATGAAATAGTACATTAATCAAACATTTATTTTTGTTAATAGTGCTATAATTTTTTTTAAAAATTGTTACTTTTTTTTTTAAAATGCTAAGTGTTGTAAAATAATAATATGAGATGGTTCTACAGTCACACCAGTAAATGTGTGAACGAAGAAATAACACAGTCAATATGGTATGATGTAATGTTATTTCCATAAAGTAAATCAATGCCTCAAAGCTTTAAAAAAAACTTCAAAAAGACATTTGTCACCACCTCAAAGTCAGTTCCTTGCAGTAGAACACACTATTTAGATGTTTGATTCAAAACACTCATGTTTCTGAGAGTGAATACTTTGTACCTTGAGCTATCCATATACTTAGGAGACATGGTGGCAGAGCCCTAAAGCGCTTAGCTTCCTAACTGGGAGTCCCAGGTTTGAATCCTAGTGAAGACTGGGATTCTAATTTTAAAATCTTTCAGCACCTCTGAGTACACCAAGCTCCACCTGGCATTAGTTGGGGGAAAGTAAAGGCAGTTGGTCATTGTGCTGGCCACATGACACTGTTAACAATGGGGCTAGGAAACAGATGACCTTTACATCCAAAAGGGGAACTTTTTTATTCATATATACTTGATAGCTGTCAGTAAAGGCAGTCATTGAAAGCCCCTCATTATGTTTTCACACATTTTTTTTTTCATTCTTGGATGAAGTTGAAATTTCGCTTAATTATTCATAGTCAATAAAAATACACGAATATATCCAAAAATTAACTAATTAGCTAATCATTTAGTGCTAATTAATTAATTTTGTTTTAAAATAGCAGAAAGGGCGCTAAACATTGTAATATTCACATAAATTGCAGTAATTAGCAGACCTTTCCCTTAAATAAGCTTTTTTTTTTTTTTTTTTAAAGTATTATTTATGTATTGCTTGTTTTTACTTATTAACTTTAAAGCCAAATTATTTTGCAATGAAAGTAGAGCTATACAATTTAATTTACAAATAAAATAGAACAAAAAGAAACCAAGTTTTACAGAACTCAAATATATATTAAAAAAAAAAAAAAAAAAAAAAAAAAAAAAAAAAAAGAAAAAAAGAAACATTCTAACTATACTTAAGTATTTTAAAGAGCATCAAGATTGCAAGCTAAGCCACAGCGTGTGGGTCACCTTAACATTTAAACCAGAAACAATAAATTGAAGTAGCAACAAAATGTTCCATTGAGATTCAATATAAAAACATGGTCTGGATGTAAATGAGAACTGTCCAAAAATTTAGTTGTAAATAAAAAATAGTTCTTGGAATGACATTATGCAAATCTCTGACCTGACAATGTTTGGACAACAAGGCACAAACTTTCCACCAAGAGTTCTTCAATACTGAGCATGATGGAAATATAGAAGAACACGTGAGTTCATCGTTTAAAAATTTTTTTTACTTAATAAGTGTCCAGTTTCATACTAAGCAGACAGTCAACAGTCTGTTTTCTTTGATTGGAAATCAGGTTTGAGTGAGAGAACATGGAAAAAAAAAAAAAAACAGGCAGAAGAAAACAATTTTTTTTTATTAGTGTTGTCATCCTTATGTATATAAACGATTTCCAAAGAATATTAACGATGGATGATCACTGTTCCGAACGCAAAATATTACAACTGATCTTGGACTTAAGAATCAGTAAAAATTTATTCCCTTCCTGGACGGACAAACTTCAGTTTGTTCTTTTTTTAGAGGCAAATACAGATCTGGTCAATAGCTCAATTTTAAACTATAGGGTGAAATTAAACCAATTCTCACCTAAGTTGTGGATTAATAACTTAAGGATTGCAAAAGTGTTGTTTCTGGACTATGAACAGTATCCTAACTACTGGTACATCTAAGCGAAGGTTGGCGTAACAAATTTTGGAGCATGACATGCCAAACAGGATCAAAGGATAAAAAAGATAAAAAGACACAGATAGCAAAGACAAACAGACACAAAAACTCTTTTGTTCCCCTGGCAATTAAATCATTAAACAGAAACTATCTGATATAAACTTTTCAAATGTAAATTCTGAGTGAGTCTGGTGTTAATGTATATTTTGGTTTTCTATACCGGTAGTTATAATGTTTTGTTTGGTGTAATACACAAATTGTAAGATAAATTTCCTTAGGGATAATAAAGATAATTATTATTATCATAGTTGTAAGTAAATGGTTCAAAAATCCAGTCAATTTTCACAATCATATGAGATACTGCTCTTTTTATGAAATCTAATTTTTTAACCAAAATTTGATTTACTTTTGCAATACATGTATATATCAATAAAATACAAAAGATGAACTAAAATATACCAACCTAAGTCTAATGCTGACCAATCACTTTTGTTAAGGCCTTCAATAACTAAATGAGGATCAGAGTCCAATTTTTTTCTTTTGTGCTGCAAAAGAACAGAAAAAAAAAGTTAAAATTTAAGATTATTAATAATATTTACATACCGGTATATGTCACTAACATGTCATTTCCAGTATATCCCTAACACATGCCACCTCCAAAATATCCCTAACACAGCCACCTCTAATACATCCATAACACATGCACTGATAAAATATTCCTAACAAATGTCACTTCCAATATATCACAAACAAATGTAACTTTCAATACATCACCAACATAGAAAAAAGTTTTCTTTCTGACCTTGCGATCTATAGGGCAAATGATGTTAGAGTTATCTGTTTCTTTGGCCAAAGGTTAATGAGCAGGGTGTCATGGCCAACACAACGACCAACTGCCTTTTTTTTTCCCCATCTAAAGTCAGGTACCCATTAGAGATGGGGGAACTTAGGACTTACGGATGCCTTAAAAATCCTGAAATTCAAAATACCAGTCTTCACTGAGATTCAAACCAAGGGCCCCAGGTTGGGAAGCCAAGTGCTTAGTCACTCAGCCACAGCAGCCCCCTTACATTAGTCACTTCCATTTCTGGTTTAAAAGTGATTAAAAGTATCATAAAAGAAAGTGTTTACATAGATTGACTACTGGTTGGCACAAACTGGTTCATAAAGTATCTTCTATCATAAATATTTTTTTTAATTATTATAACAAGATTGAGCTGTATTGCATTAAGCTACTTTAAAACACTATTTCCATTTATTTAACTGATTCACTACTGGAGTGAAATATGCTGCGCCAATGCTTAAAGGCATTCACTTATACATGTATAAATGTGAAAATGACGGGTGGTCATTCCTAATAAACATGTCCAAAACCTTTTATACTGACATTCGGACAAGATTATCATTATAGCGCACACATACTGGTTTAAGAAAATGGTGAAATAGTGAATGCAGCTTCTCTATCTCTATAAACTTTTTGGGCTCAAAGGGAACTTTTTGACTACAAGATTAAAGGTAAAAGTAAAGGAAACCCTTTCAGACCTTCTGATGTTGTTAAGCTCATTTGTTTCTATGTTCGACTGGGGTATCATGTGGCAACGACCCATTCCCAATGTATGTCAGGTACCCTTTAGATCTGGGAGGACTCCAGGATGTCCTAAAAATCCCAAAGTCCTCACTAAGATTCAAACTCAAGACCTTTGGCTCAGAAGCCAAGCTAGTTTACCACTCAGCCACCATACCCAACATGCAGCATTTGTTTAGTATTCATATTATTCATACAAAACAACAGATTACAAATATATATATATATGTTAAGTTACAGCAACTCACCACCCACAAAAACTCCTCATTTATGGCAGTAAGATGACGCTTTGACTTGGCTGAAGCTACCACCATATGATCACAAAAATTGGCTTCAAAAGGAATTGGGATGGTAACAATGTTTTCTGCACCCAGGTGATTTAAAAAAACTAGCAGCTCCTCTAATTCAAATACTCCAGTTTCTCCTCCTGTTAAACATAAAGATATTTTCATAGTATATATATCTCATAACTATATTTTTTCATTCTAATTTTAAAAACATTTATATCATGTACATAAAGTAATTAATTTATATATATATATATATGTTAAAAAAAAGTTTTTAAAGTTAAAACAAATTTTGACAATAAGTTTTTGTTTTACCTAAAATTATTCTGTTACACGCAATTAATCCAAAAATGCAATGAATATGTGTTGGTTAGTTTAGTTGACAATTAATCAAGCCAATGACCAGTAAACATTAACTCTTTCAGTGGGGCTTTACTCTCAGCCTGTAACTTTGTATAATAAATTATTTCACTATCTTCTTATGTTTAACTTCTTCTTTCTCTTTTATTTTATTTTCCATATTATATGTAAGAGTGATTATTCTTTGTTTTGGTAGAAAATTGAATGCAGTACCAACACATTTTTAAAAAGACAACATGCATTGTATTAATGGTTCCTCCTTTTTAAAGTTTATTTACCGGGACCCAAAAAATTAAAACAATACAATTTCTTAGTGCATTTATTCATCATCTTTTAAATTTGAAGTGCTTAAATGTGTTTAGTATTGTGATTTTTCAATATTTATGTATTAAATGTTTAATTAAAAGGTTTTAAAAATCTTTCAATATTAATATTTTTTTAATGAATTTTTATATATATTTCCTTTTTCCTTGCTCAGTTTAAATTAAAAATCATTTTTAAAAAAAATTAATTTTATTTATTATGTACTTTTGTAGCCCATTTATTTTCCTTCATTTAGCCACTTTTAGTAACTCTTAACTCTTTTAAATTTTTTTTTCATCCTGGAAAACTTCATTTTTTTCATCAAAATAATTCAAACCGATAGAGTTAAGTGATGAAATTTTGAAGTTGTACAGTTTAATATAGATCTAGTAAATCAGACCAGCAGCCATTTATTCAGACTAAATCCTGAAGTACTTAAACCAATCCTAAACAGTTGAATCTGGTTAAAAATCAGACCAGCCAGTTATTAGGATCTAAACTATTTGCTAGAAATAGGATATTATGTATATGTATTTTTTACACCAGTTATGTCTATACATCTATGCTGAATGTGAAATTTTTTTAGATCACATTCACAGCTAGGAATGTGCAGCCATGTAAAATACTGCACTCACCCTAAACGACAAGCCTTAAATTATTTTTATGAAATTATTAATTCAAAACACAAGCCCAGATATATTTAACAAAGATTTTAACAAATATGCTCTTTCTTAATTTTACTGGAAAAAATATAACTATCAATATAGTATGTAAATCAGGATAAAAATCACTGTTCATAAATTATATAAAAATATTTACTGTAAAATATAGAATCTAAACCTAGATCTATTAGATATTAATTTAAAAAATATAAAGATGACAATCTGAAGCCTTACTTTCTAAACTGATGGGAAGAACCTTTTCAGGCCGAATCATTTGCTGTGCTATTTCTCTTTCATCTTTATACTCATATTCTTCAATGTCTTCTGCAACTCTGTAATCATACTCAAATTCTGTTACTGTACGATTTACCCCTTCAAATTTAAGTTGATCTTTGGTAAAAAGATTAGTTGCTGTTGGAGTAAGTTTGGGCTCTGAAGAGGACTTCTTATCTGATTTCTTTTCATCTGGCTGTGAAGATTCAGATGCATTTTTAGTATCACTAAAATCCTTTTGTATGTCATATAATAGTGAATTAACATCCAGTGAACCTTTGTCTAAATCCGATTCATTTCCTTCCTTTAATTTGTCAGCTATCTTTACATCAGTGTGCTTTTGTTCAGTAGAATAGCTTGCTACTGAAGGTAAAGCATTTTTGGAGTATCTCCATAGTTTGTAGCTATTCAAATGGAATTTATGTAAAGAACACTTCGAAGACGACGTGCTAAACTTGGATGACACCAACGGCTTTACATGTGAAGTTAACTGTGTGGCATGCCGATGGCTGAGACTGAGTTTCTCGGTGAGAGGGTGTACTCCAAGACATGACACACTTGACACGGGTTTTACAGAGCAGGCGCACCGTGACAAACTTCTTAGAAAGTGAGAAATGGTAAGGCTTTCAAGTCGAGTTCGTGTAAGAAGTCCATGATGAATACTGCCACGAATAAAAATTATGTCTAATGACATTTCTATTTAATTTAGATACACTAGATCTCCAAGATCTTGTCTATAAATCTATAATAGATCTAAATTATTATATCTAATCTATCATTTTACTTCTAAACCTTGAGTTGAAAAGTTACGTTCTTCACAAAGTATAATAATATTATATAGGCACGTATTGGTAACTACAAAATTAGGATCTTCAATGGAATCTTTCGTGAAAAAAAAGGAAAGTTTTTTTTTCTTTGTTTTTTTTTTTTTAACCATAAGTCGCATGGCACTGTTACAAATGTTACATGTAACAATGTAGATCGAAAAAAAAAAGGGGGGGGGGCAATAACAATGTAGATCATGGGGGACTGGATTGCTTGACAGTCCATATGATGTGTAGGCTGCTTCACAAAGGCCGCGGGATACAACTGTTACCTATCCCTTAGTCTGGTGGACTTGTAGACCGTCTTTCTCCATTCCTCTCTATCCTTTGCCCTGTTTAGAATTTCTTTCAATGGTAGGCCCGTCCATTCTTTTATGTTGTCTTCCCACCGCTTTCTCTGTCTGCCTCTTCTTCTTTTTTCCTGGTAGGCCTACTGTTCCCCGGTGGAAGGTCTTTGCGAGTCCCGAAGATCTTGTTATATGGCTATAGCGGGATACACTGAGACAAAAGAGAAAAAGAGAATCCGCTGCCGAGGACAGACGTAGACGGCGAAAAGAAAATCTAAATCGACCACCGGCGGACAATGGTTATGCTTGTTCTAGATTTGGCAAAATATGTAGCCTAGGTCGCAGCTGCGGCTGCGTAGCCACGGGAAATAGGCCTATTGAATTCTTCGTCTTCATTAATTTTCGGACTTCAAGTAGGCCCACATACCCTCATAATAATTAAAGTTTGATAATGCATCTAAAACTGAACGCAGGAATGCCTAAATGGATTCATCTTACTTATAGTATTTTACTGATGTAGCCTATACAAAAGCGACATGAAACTCTTCAAAATTGACTAACAGTGGGGAAAAAAGTGCTGGGTAGATCCACACACGAAGAGCGAGTAAAAAAGAATTATAAGGGTCACGGATTGCAGATACCACACAACAGTTGTAGGCTATACAGGGCCGCCGCTACCTATTGTGCAATGTGTGCACTGCACGCAGGCGGCCGACTTTAGGGCACCAAATCATTATTCCAAGGCTCCTTTTTAAAGAAAAAAAAAATAGTTAAATAGAAAAAAAATACTTAAATATTTTAAATAAATTCTAATTATTCCGTTATCCTTTGAAACTATATAGAATATTCGTACATAAGAAATTATTTCGGAAACTAGAACAAATAAAATAGAGCAGCGCGCGTGGGATTCCCACGGGTTTTTGCAAAAGCGCCTACTCATTTCTGGCCTTGAATTTTCGAGGATTGTTTGTAGGTAATATTTGTTTTTGAGTCGAATTGCTCGCCCAGGTAGTAGATCTATTACCGGTAATTAAATAGTCAATTAAAAAAAAAAATTCATTGGGGGGGGGGGGCTAGTTCCTCTCCTAAGGAGGGAAAGGGCGCAACGTCCTGAGGGGTGTTATGGAGTGTGTGTGTTTCCTAAGCGGCGGTGATAAGAAGTTAAGCGATTCATTGGTGGTTATGCAGTGACAATGATGAGATCAGCGTACCTAATGTAAATGTCAGACTATCTTAAGACATGAAAGAGTAACGACTTTATTTTTGTTGTGAGCTAGATTTTGTTTTAATAGGCTATCAGTGTATTTAATTACTTTTAGATCTAGGCTATATTTAATCTCAAATTTAAGTCGCGAATAATAACAGTTATATTGAGTCTTTTTTTTTCATAAAGAAGTTTGTTCAAGTTATTCAAATTTATTTATAAACAAATATAAAATGCCTTCATCGGTTCAGCTGTACTAGCTGTTTAAAGCTACAAGCTAACAATCGACCAACAACGGGGAGAGGGCGGCAAAAAAAAGATTCAGACTTGAGCGGAAACCTGCCGCATCTTCAATTCTATCTCCAGCAAGAACATTTTACTACGCTTAAAAATTATGCTGGCAATACATAAAAAACAACTTTTTAGTGAACTTTCATGACCCAAACTCCGCCTGGGTACACCTTATAGGGGTATCTTGCCGGTCCCAAGCCCGGGTAAAGGAGGAGGGGTGATCGCAAGGCTACCAACCTCACATCACTAAACTATTGCTACAGAAACAGGTAACACAGCAAACCAAAAACCAACTAGAACTTGGCCAGGATGGCGGACGGTTCCTCTTCATGACCCAATTTTGGATTCTATACACAGTTTTAAATTAATATAAGTGAAAAATAAAACCTAAACATTGTGACCAAGTTTGTTTTTTTTTAAAGCTATAATTTTCTTTACAGCTAAACAAATATTAGAGTGCCTAATAGACAGAGTCTTCGAGTCGCAAGAGTGCAGTATATTACATAGCTAAGCAGCTCCATCTGTGACCTGCATATCGTAGACAAAACATGTCCTCCTGATGTTATACATTCTCTGCACGTTTTTCGATGGTAGCTTTGTTTTGGTTCTGAGATGTATGTCTCGTTAACTTCAGCCTATTTTTTTTTTTGAAGGCCATTAACTATCGTTAACGATGTCTGAGCTGATATTCAATGTGTTCATGGCTTCAGTGGACCTTTGTATCTCATTTAAAGACCAACTGAAGAGGTTTTTAGGGTCAAACGCAAAAACCACTGTAATTTAATTTTTAAAGAATCGTAATGCTTATAAAAACAAGAACACAAATAAAAAGCAAGTCAGAAGCATTTTGGGTCTGTGTAATTTTTACAGACATTTCATACCAAATTACACAGCACTCATATCTACATTGATCGACCTCACAAAGAAAGGTCAACCCACGAAGATTCCATGGTCTACAGAGCTACATAGCACGATTGAGAACATCAAAGCTCCAGAGACACTATACTCAAGTTTCCGAATCCAGAAAAACATTTTTACCTCGCCACCGATGCTTCATCTTCAGCCATAGGAGCATGCCTAATGCAGAAATACCAAGAGACTTTGCATCCAGTATTTTTCATCAGCAGGAAGTTGTCACCAGCTGAAACCCGATATTCAACTATCGAACGTGAATGTCTGGCCATTGTATGGGCCATAGCCAAGTTCACCAGATATCTACTAGGTGCACATTTCACACTACTGACAGACCATGCACCACTAGCATTCTTGAACTCAAAGAAAATGGCGAACAGTCGTTTAACTCGTTGGAGTCTACAACTCACAGACTACAAGTTCGAGGTCAAGACAATCCCAGGACGTGAGAATGTCTTCGCTGACACACTTTCAAGATGCATTTAATTCATTACATAATTTTGTGTATATTCTTTATCCACAGGTGTAATATATCAGTTTTGTGTTAGACATATTTCATTTCAGTATCAAGTACCATAGAGAGAAGTCACTCATCCAAGATTTAATTTATTCAATTACTTTATGTTTTATTACATATTATGTCTTGTAAATTTTTGCAGTTATTCATGACAAACATTGTCTCATTTTTCCCATTCATGCATCCAATTTCGAGTTTAATTTTCATAAGCATTTTATTAGTTGGAATATTTGTTACCAAGTCATCAATAATTTTGTTTACATATACATGACACTACATTTGAATTTTTTCTTGTCTCCAAGTTGTCACATTCTAGTATCAATTCTTTTAGAGCATTGTCACGTATTGCCTCTACCATCTTTCTATATTTTCATGTATGATATTTTGTGTATATTTTTCACTACTATGTGAGCATTTATATTACCATACAAATGCTAGATGGAGAGGGGGGTAATATGTCACATAAACATGTTGTTTTCTGCACAAGTCAAGGTCAACAAAAAAGCCAACAGTTATTTTTAGTTTCTTCCAGAACATCAGTCACGTGGTCTGGAGACGTCGGTATTGAATTTGATTGGTTCAAATGGTTTAGCTGAAAACGAGGCCTGCTGGCAAGAAGACGCTTTGAGCAGTCGAAGTCTTGATCTTCTGGAGTACAGTCGCATTGTAAAATCTAATATAATTCTACATAAGAAATATGCTTTTATTCAACTACTTATTTCATTGATTATATTTGTACATAGCTGTACTTATGTTGGATTTAAATAAAGGTTCCTGTATTTAATTTATCAAGGCATTTACTCAGTTGAATCCTAGATCGTCATCGTCAATAATTAATATTTAAATCTTTACAATCCCCGGAGGCACAAGACTTCTCTCCTATCAGCTAGTGACGTCTAACAACACCACAGGAAGAGATTGTGACATCAGGCACTAGAAAGAGAACTTGTAACATAATCTATCATATTTTTGTTTATTTAGCCATGCAGGCTAAAATTATTTGTATATACAATATTCTCTACTTAGTTTAAATGATTAGTATAAATATTCAGGTTATATTAGTGTACAGAATTTGACTGTATACTTTTGTCTTATAATTTGTGCATTGCACCAAACAAAAAAAAAACATTATAACTATAATGCCCACATATAGTTTGTTTTTGCAAATGATTTTACCAGCAGCATTTAGGATTCTATAAAGAATAGGAATATCATGCCCAAAGGTGAATACCTGTTCCAAAAATAGTGTCTTATGACTGAAATGTTTGAATTAATATATAAAGCCAGTTTCACTATAAACTATAACAATCTTTATTATCCATAAAAATTTGTCTTACAATTTGTGCATTACACCAAACAAAACATTATAACTATAAAAAAAAAAAAATGTACATGCACACAAGACTCACTCTAAATTTGATATGTGAAATGTTTATATCATATAGTTCAATTTTATTTAATGATTTAATTGCCAGGGGGGACAAAAGAGTTTTTGTGTCTGCTTGTCTTTGCTATCGGTGTCTTGTATCTCTTTTGTGATGGTAAAATCACAAAATACTGACTGAGTGATTTTTATTTATAAAATCTTTTTATCTTTCTTATGAATGTTTTTCTCAAACAGCTGCCCAAATGGGTTTTGTTTTTTGTCAATGACTTTACCAGCAGCATTTAGGATTCTCTGGAGTTTATTTGTATTTTTAATGTTCAGATTGCCATACTAGGCAGTGATATTAAAATGTAAAATATTGCTGATGTGAGCATGATAAAACACCGCCAAGGCCTTTTCGCTAACATTAAATGAGGACATTTTTCTAAGGAATCGTAATTTTTGCTGCCCTTTATTGATGATATAATCAGTATTAGCAGTAAAATTAATTTTATTGTCTAAGATAGAACCAAGGTATTTAAAAGTTTGCACTATTTCAATGTTCTCCCCTGCTACAGAAACAATATCATTTTCATTTTTTTTTACGAAAGTGAATTATATTTTTTTTGGTGTTTAAATTTTTAACATTTAATATTAGAAAATTATGTGTACAGTATTTTTCTTTGTGTATTATTTCTCTGAAATACTCATTCAGGTCTGCGCTCTCTGAGAGAAAGGCAAGGAGAGGTGCATCATCAGCAAATTTTGTGAAGGAGCAAAAAGGACAATCAGATTGAAAATCATTAATGGACAAAATGAACCACAATGGCAATGTTACAGTCCGCTGGAGCGCCCCCATGTTATATATATGTGCATTTGATATTAAATTGTTTACCCTAACCCTCTGAGGTCTCTGGGTCAAAAATTCATTAGCCCATATGATGTCCATATGCAAGTAATGTATTTTATTTATACAACAACCCAAATGAAACTTGGCATAACTATTCCTGAACATTCCATACACCAGAGTTTCCCCAAACTGTATTTTGCAGAATCCTTGTGTTCAGCGAGGCCTGAATAGTTGTTCCATAGACTATAGGAATAATTATCTAGTCAGCTACCCGTGAATGAACCTCTCTTCAAAATAAGCAAAATGTTCAAGTAAATGTTCAGAATCTGTGAAATGTTCTGTTAAGGAAAAAGTTTGGGAAACTCTGCTCTAGATCATCGTGAAGACATAACAAAAAATATTGCTTTACATTTAAAAATATGTATATATATATAACTTGTATTTCAGCTAGTCATTATCACAAGTAATGCACAGAAAGCTTTGACTTGCATTGCACAAGAAATCTTTTATTACCAATGTTTATCAATAAAGTGCACAACATACATTTATTTACAGAATTATGTTTTACATTTCAGACAGTTACAGCAAATGTTACTTATCCAAATGATAAAACTCATTGCAGATAAAAAGGTATTTACATACCACCATAAGTTAAGAACATTCCAGGTTGTATTACAACTTGCATATATACACCGCAGCATCCAATCTGTAACAAGCAGAGCCAAGCAGGCGAGTCTACACATTTCCAAAGCTATGTCTCCGAAATGTTTTTATTACCGGTGTGGAATAGCCGCTCAACTTCTTGCTCGATTTCATCATCCTCATCATCACTGAACATGGATTTGTCGTGGGCTGGTTTCTCGATGACTTCAGAGAATATTGCTTGAAATTCTTTACCTGACCATAAAGTACATATTTATGATTCAAAATTTAGAGGTGTTTTTTTCTGAAATCTTTCGAATATGGTTAGCTTCAATAAAATGTGACATTTACTTATTTGAAGACCTTTAGTGAGACTTTATTTCAACCTTGGTCAGCGTTGTGCAGGGACAATGTAGCAATTGATCAGGGTTTGTACCATTTTGTCATGACTAGAAATGATGTATTTTAAAATTACCAATTAATTCATTTTAATTAGAAGTTGGGCATTGTAGGTTAGTTTTCTCTTTCTAACCCTTTTTTTTTATAGTGGACTTCATGAAATGCCTCAAGAGAATACAGTTTGTGGAAGATATAAATGTAGTTGTGCTTCCAATACACAAAGAGTAGCTTTGAAATGATGTGATAAATCTAGTAATAGGCTCCACAACTTGTTTGTAATCTCTTTTGATCACTTCATTGGGCATGTACTTTTGATCCTCTTTTTTTCTTCTTGTGAAGTCAAATGATCAAAATTTGATCTCCTATTTGTGAAAGCTAATCCATGTTTGTATAGGAGGTAGTTTAGATTGAGAAATGGGGAGATCAGTCATGTTGTGGACATTCAAGAAAACTAACTCTAAGCAGATCTTTCAAAATTATTAACAAGAAGCAAAATGTAGACCTACCTGTAATGGGATCTTTTTGATATTCAATATGGACATTTTCAAAACCAAAATTTTCAAGGCACACCATGTACTTTAATGGGTCTGCAATCCCTTTATTGAGTAAACCCTTTTTCTGAAGCAGAAAAGATTTGAGCTTTCAATCTGTTTCCCATTGATCAGTAGTTTAACATAGTGACTTAATAAGACACAAATTTTGTAAGGGTAAAAAAAAAAAGAAATATACAACACTAAGAATGAATACATTAATAGGGTATATTAAACTGAGGACCGCTTTAGACACACATTTTGCTTCTTATGTCTAATGTAAAGGGATAGAATTGATCTCTTTTTTTTCCAAGGAGGTGCAAAAGCTCTACTTTTAATTATTTTAGTCATTTTAGACTAATCATATAGGAAAAATTATAAATCTAGATCGCCCCATTATTAAACAAAATATCTTTTTGCATCTCAGCTTATACAGTTGCTTATCTGAGATAGACTCCTGCTATCTCTGGCTCTACGTCACTTTATGGCTATGACAGTTCTTCTTGTATTTTTAAAAAGTTTCCCCTTTTAAAGCTTGCTGTCCATGGGGCAGATGATGTTAAGGTCATCAGTTTCTATGGTCAAGGGTTAATGAGCAGGGTGTCATGTGGCCAGCACAACCACCCAACCACCTTATTAACTTTCCCCAACTAAAGTCAGGTACCCATTAAAGTTGGGTGTACACAGGGGCGCCCTAAAAATCCCGAAATTCAAAACCCCAGTCTTGCCAAGATTTGAACCCAGGACCATAAGTTCAGAAGCCAAGTGATTAACCCCTCAGCCCCATTGCTGCAGTTATTTCTGTTGGTGAGTTTATGTTGAACTCACTGTTGTATATCACTCATATTCACAGTAGTTCTAACATCACAGCACCAACCAATATTAAAAGTGATCCATTTAACAAACACTATACTTTAACATAGTGTCAAGGGGAGGTATGGTGAGAATATTGTTACTTTGTTATTTTGGTATGATAGTTTTTATATCCCCTTGTTGTGAATGGGAATAGTCTTTTGCACGTGTTTTGAGTGAACAATTAAGTCTTCGTTGAATGTGCGAGAGAATGTTTAAGTTAGTAAGGTCTTGCTCCTGGTCCAGAAAGGTTGGACGTGTACTTCCTGGACTGGTGTTTATGCATTTATATATTTATAAGTTGATGGATGTGAATTAATATTTATTTGAGAGTTGATTTCATTTTGTGCTTGTTGAATGTTTAAGTCTTATTCATATTTCAATGGATAACTATAGTTGGAGTTTGAGTGTATCAAGTAATCATTGTTCGTAATATTATTATATAAGAAAACCCCTAGTGAGCCACAAGAACCAAGAGAAGAAACACAAGAGTCAAGACAAGAGCTAAACATATAAAACCAAACCCTGACACATAGTCTGGTGATAAGTGTTAAATATCACTGCTTGTATTAATATGTGATTCTTTCAAACTGATTTTGAATCACGTGACCATAATGTCAACATGGAGACTGAAGGGCAATTAAAGCACCTACTAACCTGGGATTCTTTCAAATTGTCGATGCACAAGGTTGTGACCATGACACCACCTGGCTTCATCACACGATAAATCTCTCGTAACACTGGCCTCATGCTAGGCCAAAAGTAGTAACTGTTGCAGTGAAAGACCCGATGCACAGAATCGGTGTTGAGGGGAATACTGCTGGCACATCCATGAAACAACATTAACTTTTTGTCTGTTAAAGCTTGGTGAAGTCTTTTACTGGCTGTTTCCACCATATAAAATGACGACTCCATGCCATAAAGTTTTCCATTGCCATCTAAAACACACAAAAAATGTAACCTTAATTTTCAGTTGTATCGGTAATTAGTAACTTAACATTTTCAAAGAGGCATAAATCTTTTTGAGAAAATCTTAATGTATTGACAATAATTCGTTATGATGCGAGTTCTTTCTAACTGTTGATGATTTCTATGCAAGAACAAGTGTATGTTGTAGCAGTTTCAATATATTTATTATTCAAAAACTTTTACAATACAACTCCTACAACTTTTTACTATTAGTCCTACAAACTCTCCAAATTCTAACTAACTCTCTCTACAAGCTGGGAAAATGGAAGGGTGGGGGAGAAAGGGATATCTAGGTGAATTTTTTTCCTGTATTTAGTCTTTAAAAGCATTTATATAAAAAAAAGGAATGAACTGAATTCGACACATTGACGACACTGGGAGCAAGGCGCCTATGAAAATAGAAGATAGTGTAGTTATCTATTGTCTGTTAAAAACTAAGGGGACTAATACAGTATATGCCACCACTTCAGTACAATTTCTTCCTCTTGTTTCATATACCAAACAAAATAATTAACAACCTACATTTAATTAACAAATTGGTTAATTCTTGTGTTGTCAGGTAAAAGAAATAATTGTGCTTAATTTCAGCTTGATCAGAGCTTGGATGTTGGACAAATAATGTTTACAAACTTTTTACCAAACAGACAGACTAACAAAATGAGTTGAAAAATAAATACAATGCCAAACCTAGAAAAAAAAATCCACACATTTTGCTTCTCTGTGTAAAAAATGGTGCAATGTAGAATTCAGTCTTCATCTACATATTGAAATATTCTAAAACAGACAAATCTAAATCCAGAATATGTTTACCTTTTATAATTTTGTAAGCAGATTCCAGACCAATACCTGGTCCAAAGCCAATTTCTAAAACATGATGATCAGGCTTAATATTGCTCAACCTAACAGCATTTTCTTCCAAGAATCCATTGCGTTTAGTTAAATATTGCTAAAATGAAAAAGAAATGAACACATGATTTCATCAATATGAATTTTAATAGCTATTCTGCTAGCATTTAGTTACTATACTTACAAATGGTTATTGTAAGTATAGACACATTTATTTAAACTTTATTTAAATTTTGAAACTAGTTTAAAAAAAAAAAAAAGCTTATCAAAGAGGAATAACTCCAATTTAAAGCCATATCTCTCAGAACTAAGAATCATTTCCCCTTTTCAATATCAAACAAAATAAATTAGTTACCACTAATTAACTAATTTTTTAAATTGATTCATGTTTTGTTAGCAACAAAGAACAATTGTTGTGTAGAGTTTCAACTTGATCAGATAATAGTGTGGTGGAAATAACATGTACACAATTTTGCAAGACAGATAGACAGACAGGCAGACAGAGTGAGTTGATAGAAGCTTTGTAAAAAGAAGATAACATTGTTTACCGTAACAAACCAACCAAAGAGACCTTTTTGAGGACGTCTTAAATGTGTCTTCATCTGCTTTACATACCACATTTTTATTTTTCCTGTCATGGCACAAACACATTCGTGATATAGAAAAAAAATCTGAAACAAAAATTGAAAGATTCTGAATATAAAATAGCAAGGACAAAATCCAGCATAGTTGGGGAGGACATGAAGCAACCTGATTGGGCTTCTCTTTGGAGGACTTCAACCTTAACTAATCTGCTGTGGGAGGAAAAGCTGGATGGCTGCCTGGTCGAGCGGTTTGCACGCTGGACTGTCGTACCGATTTACCGATGGTCCCGGGTTCAAACCCTGCCCGCTCCCATCCCCCGTCGTCCTGCGGGAGGTTTGGACTAGGAAATAACTATCTTCAACTCTGAAGGAATTTCCGAAACATGTAAAACATTTTACAAACAAACAAAGCAAACATTGTCTCATATCCCTTTCAACTGAACTTGACTTGCCCTATTCTATTTTGACAGACCTGAAAAGGCAAATGCTCTTGACCTGTGTGGCGACATAGATGCATTGCCCTCAAATGAAGTGTTTTTGTCCAAGGCTTTGGTAAGACAGGATTTTCTATTTTGACAGACCTGAAAAGGCAAATGCTCTTGACCTGTGTGGCGACATAGATGCATTGCCCTCAAATGAAGTGTTTTTGTCCAAGGCTTTGGTAAGACAGGATTTTAGTTTCACACAAAGTTTGATGATGGTGAATATAAATGTAATTATTTGCTGATGGACAAAGCCTGACACCTAAGAATGTATTTTTTTTTTTTTAGAAAATGATAGAATAAGTTTACAGGAACATAGACTAAAAACATCTGAACCCAAAAAATCAAAATATTAAATAAATTCAAATAAGTCCATAGATCTTTACTAGATATATAATACATTCCTTACATGAAATTTTGTTCTTTTCTAATAACCCAGTGAGCAATGGAGCAAATTGTTTTTGCCTGATGATTAATGAAAATTGATTGTGGAGGATTAGCAGGAATTGTGCATTCATGTGTTAGCCCAGGAGGTCAAGCAAAACAACAACAAAGCTTAATTATATTAAGTGTAGATGTACCAGTATCAATTAGCTTGGATCAGTCATGTAATTAAATTTGTAATACATCTAGGCTAACAATAATTAAGCTGTGCGACTAGAAACATTTTTACCAATTGTTTTTGTTTAGCATAATTTCATGCTTTTAGCTTCTCAACAGGCTGTGATCTCGCCTCGATCCCATCACTTGTCTGGACTAGTTGGAAAGATGGAGGGAGAGAAAGAAGAAGGTATATGGATGATTGCCTTTTAAATGTATTTATTAAAAAAGTGAGTGGCCTGATATCAAACTCAAGAGCCTCCTCATGCTAATATGGTAACCAATGTGCCAGGACGCTGCTTATGAAAATAGATTTGATAGTTATTTACAAACTTTTTCTTTCTACAAACAATAAAGGGGACTAATTCAACTTATATCAACAACTTATCAGTTAAGTAAAATTACTTTGCCTTGCTCAAGATAAGAAAAAAAAATTACCAATAGTTTATTAACAAACTGGTGTTGTTTTTTTGTATTGCCAGGAAGCTGCTTATGAATATAGGTTTGATAGTTATTTACAAACTTTTCTTTCTACAAACAATAAAGGCGACTAATTCAATTATCAGTTAAGTAAAATTACTTTGCCTTGCTCAAGATAAGAAAAAAAAATTAATTACCAATAGTTTACTAACAAACTGTTGTTGTTTTTTTTTGTATTGACGTATTGATTCTTGTGTATGCAGGTAAAAGAAATAGTTGTACAAAATTTCAGCTTGATCAGAGATTGGATGTGGGAGTAAATACAATATTTGCAAACTTTTTACCAGACAGACAGAGGGACTTCGTAAAAATGATTTTCATTTTGCTTTGTAAAAGAGCAATGCTTTTTTTTTTCTTGAACTTCAGAGTTTGTGGAACAAAATAACATAATGAAAAATGTCAGAACAATTGATTTTTTTTTTTGTGCGATGGTACCACAAGATGCAGAATGGTTGGGAAGTTTGTACAGTGATCAAGCACTTGAGATTTATACCTCAGAGGTCTCTATCTCTCTGCAGTCTACAGACTTATTACCATACACATTATTTACTTGCATCTGCACTATATATTATTATGACACTACATAAGCTGTAGTTACCAAGTGTAGTTGCCAGTACTACATTACAAGCTTACGAGGCACTTTTTTCCTGAAGCTCAGAAGACAGAAATTCACTTGGTGAGAATGGCATGAAAGGGAGTACTAGATCTAGATCTATTTATTTTTGGCTAGCTGGGGATCACAAACTAAAGGTTCAGAAACACTGTTCTAAACTAAGACAATTGAGGACTCCTACTAAGCTATAAACTATGCTTACTTGTATGCCTAAATAGAAGTCTTAGACTTAGAAGTTCTTAAGTCTACAATAACTAAGGCTATAGGTTATATTATATTATATAGATTCTAGATCTTTAAAATATATTATATTTTATACTAAAGTAATACTATAGATTATAGATATAGTCATAGAGTAATCTAGACTACTTAATCACTAAGATTAATGATATTGAATGATTGATGACTGACTTTGACTGGACATGATTTGTTGAAAATTTGTTATCAAAAATTGTCATTGAGTTTATAGTTATTAGATTCTAATCAGTCTATCAGTATACTCACAGTATACTCTTATAATTATAGATTAATATTATAATTTATTATAGTCAATATAGACATTATTTTATAGTTATAGATCATCTAACCTAGTAATCTCGAATCTAGTAATAGATTTAGCATCTCTACATTTACTTTAGATCTATAATTCTACATAAATAACACATATTTCATATAGTATAGTCTACCACTTACTACTAGATATATATATAGATAGTTAAGATAGATTACAGTAACTACTGAGTGAGTGACGAGATTCTAATGAGTTGACAGTAGACCTCAGAGGTAGAGACTAACTCAACTTGACTCAAGACTGTCAAGAGGCAGACTTCAGTCAGAGACGACTAATTTCACTTTTTAACGTTAATTTAATGTCTTTAGTCTTTAAAGGGAAACTCTCACAGTTTTTCAAATTTGAGTTATTGACATATTTAAATTCTGCGTAAAAAGTTGTAATAGTAAACATTATATCATTTTTTATTTAAATGCTTAGAAAATTTTATATTTAATAAATTGGACAGTAAATTTGCCACGCCTCCTAAAAAACGGGGTTCTTTGAAATTCTGTTTTTATCTTAGACATACGTCACTTCCATCAACAATACTGAAAGGGAAACTAGATTTAACCAATCATATCGCTTCTTTCTTACAGTAGCTGTCAGGCTCTTAGGCTTAGTGACGGTATAGTCCAGAGCTATGCAATAGTTTTATATAAATAGAGAGAGATGTAAAAGCATTAGGATAACCAACTCGAGAAAAAAAAACATTTTCATCTAAACCTCTCCCTATCCCAAGAAGTAAATATATATCGTGTGTCTGACTGATTCGAACAAACTGGTCAGTGTAAGGCTAGTCTAGACTACGTGTAGTCAGTCATGACAAGACAACCAAGCGATAATGTTTGTTGTGTGTTAAGTGGTCAGGCGAGAAAATATACACTGCCGTGGTTAGTCAAGCATGTAAATCTCCTTTTAATACGCATTTTGTTCTTTGCTGACAAGATCCTAGATCTAACCGTATAGACGGCGATTTATTTTTTAAATGAGAATTTGTATCTATGGTCTCACGCTATAAAATGAGTCAATAGATTAAATTAATAGGTTAGTGTGACGTCACATAGAAACCCTGTGAAAGTCTGACTGTTTTGGATGCGCAGAAAAATAACGTCAGAAAAACATCAATTACTAAGTTATTATTTCAAATAAAAAAAAAGAATAATATATTCATTATCTGTGAATCAAAACACATATTATATCAAAAATTGTCAAAACCATAGGAGTTTCCCTTTAACTTTAAGTAGAGATTACTCACTTGGACCGACTGACTGACTCAGTGACTTGACTCGACTTGAGCCTGCTTGAGGTCTTGACTTGAGTAGACTTAGTCAACTTCTGACTTAGATATAAAAGATATCTAGATCTAGAGATATCTAGATTAACTAGTACTAGATCTACTCTAGATCTCTAATAATTTAAATAATCTAATCTACTGATTTACTCTACGACTCTAACTCTAGCGTCTAGATCTAGTACTCTATTATAGAGTCTACTGTCTACAGTGTCTAGTCACTCGTACTTAGTCACTTAGTGACTTAGTCGTTAGAACTGCTAATAATTATAAAGACAATAAAGTCAAAGTCAAAGTAGATCTAGATCTAATTATTCTAATATCTTTTTATCTAGATCTAGATCTATCTATTCTATATCTATTAGTAACACTGGCGGTGAATCAATTGGCGCTTCAATAAGTTACAAAAGAAATCATTTCTCTGACAAGATCTAATCTAGATCTCTTAGTCTTGTACTACATCTAGACTAGAACTAGAGTGTCGCTAGTACTCGCTAGACGTAAGTGTAAGATAGATCTGCTGAGGACACACGTTGTTTACAAACACATCGCCATAACGAGTTATTTCCTTTTGACCTTGACCTTTATATGTACATTTATAAAATGAGTAATTAAATTCTAATTATTAATGAAATGGATTTCATAGCTTTTTATTTAATAAAAAAAACAATTTTATGTAATTTGATTTAAAAATTTCAACATTATTTTAGAAAATGTTATGCGAAATTCTCTAACTACCCCGGATGTAGATCTAATATGGCGTCAAACCAGACGAACAGAGTCAAATCAAGCTGAATGAAATATTTTAGTATCCCTTCCAAATAACTTCCTTTGCATTGCATTTTGCTATTGTTCTATAGCATTAATGGTAATGCATGCAAGGAAACAGCCCAGACTCAATGATGGGTAAACAATACTTCGCACACATCATAATTTCAGCACTTACAATTTTTTGGCGGCCATATTTGTTATGTTTTGACTGTAGTCTGTTTACTTTTTATTATGCCTGTTTCAATAATGCAATAGTTTTACATTATGATCTATTAGATATAAATGTATATATAGCTTAGTATTCTTTTCATTGTGACTGTTACCATTATTGAAGTTTCTAATATTGTTTGTCTTTCTGAAGTATAATTTTCCAGATTTACTGAGATTTAATGATTTACTAAATTTTGCTTGACTTGGTGTGTTGTGTTGTCAGATTCAGCATATTTTGAAATTACTTTTTTTCACATTTCAAAGATCTAGAATATAGAAATATAGACTGTCTAGATTATAGATTTCTAACTCAAATTTATTTTTAGTAGATCAGACGCTAGACCTACCCCACTGTATAAATTCAAAATGGCGGAAAACAGATTGAGCTCTCAACATTCTACTTTTAGGACCATTTTTTTGACCAATTTCAAATTGGCTGTTATTGACATATTATATATCAATTTTATTGCCCAAGAATAGAGGAATTCAAAAAAAATAAAATCAGAAGCAGCAGACAATTATTTAACTTGCAAAAATGAGATCAAACACACTTACCCCTAATAATGAAAAATCCATCACTCACAGAAGATATGTCCAATAATCCATGAATTTCACAAGTTCACAATATTATTAATAGAAAAATGTATCAGAAAAGTAAAGTATATTTATAGAACATTCGAAAAAAATATATAAACAAGTTTTTAAAGACATTTGTGCCTATTAATTGAGCTTTCCCAGACCCCACCCCCTCCGTAAAAAATAAAAGTTGCAAATTATACTTTATCATCATCCTAAATAACAAAACCATTATCAGTTTTGACATATTATGTATCAATTTTAATGCCCAAGAAGAGAGGAATCCAAAAAAAGTAAACTCATTATCATCAGACAAGTATTTAACATAAAAAATGAGGTCAAACACACTTACCCCTAATAATGAAAAATCCATCATTCACAGAATATATGTCCAATAATCCATGAATTTCACACAAATTCACAATATTATTAGCTTACAACTGTGTCACAAAGCACCTATAGTATATTTATAGAACATTTGAAAAAAAAAAGCTTTAAAAAGTATTTATAACTAATAAATAAGCCCTCTCTACGGCTCACCCTACCATAAAAATCACTTTTTTTTTCATGTTTTAACATACTGCACTATGATGTACTATTTATATCAATTTTAGATAAAGGTTATAGATATGTATAATTTTAGACTAGAAAAGATCTAATATTAAATGAACTATTATCAAGATTTAGATCTATTCTAGTTTTTGATCACTTTTAAGATTATAAGCCCTAGCCCTAGACTACTCTACTAACTAGTCTACTCTGACTCACTGACTCTTGGCCATAATAGGCTTAAAAAGTGTTGCATGTTTCATCATATATTCTGTTTACTAGCTCTAATAATTTCAATATTTGTATTTGTTGTAATTGTTGTTGAGAAAAGAAATAAAAATAACTTTTATTTGGTTTTTTATATGTGTTTGTTGTTATGCTTATACTGTACCAAAATATCCTACTTGAATCTCTTGTTTATAATTGGCTAGTTCTAGATTTTTCCACCTAAAGTAATTTAAGATGTAGATCTAGAGATCTAGTTTAGCCCAACTAAGTTTATTTAATAAGCTCCTATGAATTATATTTAGACTAATTTAGATATAAAATCTGAGATCTAATCTACATTTAGATACGACTATGTCACTAGGCCAGGCACTAGGCCGACTAGGGACTTGATCCACGTGTGTGATCGCTACTTGACTATTTAGGCTACTAGAATGACTAGAAACTACTTTAATATTTTTATTTAGATCTAAATCATATAGATCTAATTCTAATCTATCCTGATACTAGAATTTAGATCTAGATCAGTAAATATTCTAAATTCCAATGATGAATAATGACTAGCCTACTTATCTCGGAGTCCAAGTCTAATTACTAATGACCTAGATATAGATCTAGATCTAGTCCTAGAGATCGATCTAACAGTCTAACTAATCTAAAAGCATTTCATTAGATTATACTTATAATTAATCTAATGAAATGATTTTACATTAGTTAGACTGTTAGTGTTAGAAATAGATCGATCTCTAGGTCTAGCACTTGACTAGTAGCGACTCGTGGATCTAGGCCTAGTGCAGTGACATTTTTATATGGTTAAGATCTACTCTTTATAGTTCTAGATCTGTAGAAACTATTATAGATCTAGATTGATTTAGATCTAAATTTAATATTAATATCTAAGTTCAAAACATGCCCCCCCCCGTTGTCTATAAATCTCTAAGTCTAGATCTACATACATGATACCGCGAATACCGGTATATCTAGATTTAGACTTAGACCTAATTCTAATATCTAGGTCTACAAGTTTCGCTAGTTTAATTTAATGATGACTTTATTTTAGACGTAAATCTATAAAACGTGGTAAAATCTGATCTAGAATTTAGAATCTAGACCTAGAAACTATTAAAATATATTATGGATCAAGCCTAGTTCTAGTGAGACTAACCAGTGCCGAAAACCCGTGTTTTTTTTATACAGCGCGCGAGGCATCCATTGAAATAAAACTATAATGATAGACGACACACTACTATAAATTCAAAATAAATGCCTAAGAAGGTAATATTTTAAACTAAATGATTTGTGTAAGATAAAGTCTTTAATTACCTTTCGTAGATATTATCGCTACGAGTTATTCCCGAGAGAATGACTAGTAAACAACACGTTGAAAAATTCGCATTGAAATCAGGTTCCGCCGACGCAAATTCTGATTGGTTAAAAAAAATATATGAAAAAAAAGTTTGTTTTTTTTTTATTTTCAAAAAGAACTTAAAAGAATTCATTATTACTATCGAAATTTTAAAAAAATGCGTTTAAATAGTAAAATTGGTGTCATTTGAATGATATTTAAAAAAAAAATTGTACACGATGTTTACCGACGCAAAAAAACTCGGAAATGACATCAAGGCTATTTTTATAAAAAATAAGACAAAGGAACCAATATATACACTTTTTTTTTTCTTTATCACGTGGAACATCCAATTCTAAATGGAAAGTAGGTATTTTATACACGAAACTTATAAAAAAAATATGTTTCTTACCTTTTGAAACGGGAGCACCTAAATCCAAAAGTAAATCTTGTGTGTCCTTTATTGCATACTTGCCGGTATTCACAAACGCACAAATTCATTATAAAAACGTATTTCAAAAAAATTTTGCTAATGAAGCTTACACAAACATAGATCTATCCATCAGTAAAGCAAACTTTACATGGATGATCTATTTTATGTAGAAAATGAATATTGAACTACAAAAATGCATTTTCAATGGGAAATCTGTTTTCCGCCAAATGTATTATTTGAGATCGGTGTTGCATTTTATATTATTATAATTGTCCAGTAAACAAATATACAATTTTTATAAACCCTGAGACTGAAATACACAAACCCTGAAATAAGTCAAAGAGGTTGATTTAGTAGGCCTACAATCTTACCACCAATCACAATGTTTGACATTAACAGTTTAAATTAGTAAAGTTTAATAACAGTGACAGTGTTTTGTGTTTTTGCAATCCCCTTCGCCTTGTTTTTCTAAAAAAGCGAATGCTTTTCTCTTTTAAAGTTGAACTTTCTAAAAATAGCTCATTGTTCCTGTGAAACTCACTGAAACTACATAACTTTCATCACATTATTATAACTAATTCCACTAATGAACATGGGCTAGTATATCTCTCTATATTTAATAATAATGTAATTGAACTTCTAAATAAATTTATATAAGACTTTGACCTGGATTTAATTCAGAGGCTGAGTCCAGTTCTACTCCATAATAAAGATAGATTTTATTGAGATCTAGTTCCAGAACATACCAAGACTTAATATTCTTAATGTAGTTCTAATCTAGTCTAGAATAATCTAGATTTAATCCATCCTAAATCTAGATAATAATAATAATAATCTTGATTCTAGATCGAGGTCTAAAATTAGAAAAAAAGCCAAGAGAAAAAAAGTTGCAAGTTTCAGTACAACACTAGCCTAATCAGTGAATGCTTAATAAGCTTCAACTCATCTAAATATAGTGAAATAGATGTGCAATTAGATAAGAGATCCTCAAGATGATCTAGAACACTTACAATTACATTCTGAATCTACAGAAAACCAGGAAATGTTATTTTTTGTAGGTGGACAAACTTGGAAGGGGGAAAAATCTTCACACCTCAAAACTCATATTTCTTGGATATCTTGGAAAAGTAGCACCCCTGAATGAGATAAAATTAAAATACTTTTGATCTATTTTAAATTATTAAACTTTGGCCTACAAATACTAGATCTAGATAGTAGATTAGACGTACCTAAATTCTTATATACATCAGTTGGAAGTTTTTTTACTCGATCTAGACTGCACTAAACTTACAATTTATTTAATCCAATATTTCAGTCAATCATGGGTGGTGGTGGCTTAAGTGGTTAAGTGCTTGGCTTACAAACCAATGGGTCTCAGTTTGAATGTCAGAAATAATTTGGGATTTTAAATTTATGTATTTTTAAGCACCCCCTAGTTCACCTAACTCTAATGGGTACCTGACATTAGTTGGTAAAAGTAAAGGCAGTTGCTTGTTGTGCTGGCCACTGGACACCCTTGTTAATCATTGGCCACAGAAAACAATGTCCTTTACATCATATGCTTTAAGATCACAAAGTCTGAAAGTCTTTACAGATGTACACTCTAGATCTAATTACAGCTAAAAGTTATAATAATATTTATAAATGTTTGTTATGTGCAATAATAATCATTATAAATAATACATAATAATGGACTTTTTTTCCCCTCTTAGGTATGAAAGAAAAGACACCCATCTGCATCAGGTACTTTATTTTTGTAATTTACTCATTGTTTTTGCTTTTGAAATATTTTCAAATTTCATCTAGTATTAATTTTTGTTATTGTTTTTAATTGTAATCACTACACATTTCCAATAAGGATGTATAAAGCAGTCCTAGCCATCTTTTTTCTAAATTGTAAAATGTGCTAAACTATTAATTTTGTAGTTTTTTTCCTGGTGATAGCTTTATGGAGAAATAATTAAATTGCATGCATTGTATTTAAGCTTTTCACAATCGTATTTTTTTTCTTCTAAATCAGGACATGCAGTACAATAGTAGTTTGTTTGCAGACGACAGTGATGACGATGGACCACTTAACAGCCGTATTAATTCCCGCAATCAGAACAAGCCCGCTTATATTGAGAGAAATAAAGAAAAAAGAGGTGACTTTTGTTTAGGTTATAATTGTATCCATTTTAATCATTTGGCTGTTTCCTTACATATCAAACATTTGGTAAACAATGGCAGCCTTTTTTTTTTTTTCAATATTTTTATCTATTATTATATATATGAGCATTCTCTGGCTCTTTGGTGAAAATAAAATTTTAGTCACCAGTGAATTACTAGTTAATCAAATGAGATGTGTGAGGCAGTGATTTACTTAGTAGTCCCTTTTAGGCACTGCAGTTTATTTATTGCAGGCATACTAGAAACAGGGATGTTGGCAAGGACTTGATTCATTTAAAAGCACTAACAGATACTGGGATGTTTGAATAGACTTAAGTTCTCCAGTAATATTTTGATTAGTAAAAAATTTGGTTATCACTAACATCATTAACTCAATGTCTTTTGCCCATGTGATTGTATTTGCAAGTTATACCTCATCCTAATAGAAGGTCAGGTAGCTGTCAGTCAACCTTTTTTTTTTTTTTTTTGCATTGCTCTTATGTTTCTATCAGCCTATTTTCATATTGTATTCATTACATAGCTTTTATGACCAATGTGTTGGATTTCTTCTTGAATATATGTCCCATCTATCTGCATAAACTGAATGTGATTATTTTCTTGCTAGGATTTTTTTTTTCTCTTCTGCCATAGGACATTTTTTTTCTACTCAGATTTACAATTTTTTTTATATTTTGAACAGGCTCACTCAGTCTTGCAGAGAAAAAGGTTAGTCACTACTTGGCCACCGGCAGCTTGGGCCGTCCCATACCCATGGAGACTAGTTTTGCCTTCAGTGGAGAACCCAGCAGTGGTGCAGACCCCCACAGATCTTCAGCAGCGCCTGTTGGTCAGCGAAAAGAACGCTCGGGGAGTCAAGGGGAAAGAGGTGGCAGAGACTTTAACAGCCACTCAGGCTCCAAATCTGAGTACAAAAGCTCCACCCCCTCTTCATCATCTCAACAGACAGAACACAGGTTACCCCCTCAGCAGCATTCAAGTCTGTTGGATTATAACAGCCATCCTGAAAAGGACAAGACACCAACATCATCCTCTGCATCCAATAATGGAAGACAAACCATTTCAAGTAGCAAAGAACATAGCAAAGACAAAGAGGTCAGTTTATTGTTAAAAAAAAAAGAGATTTTAAGTATTTAAATTGAATGTGCATCAATTTCTAAATTACAATTCTAGGACCCTCTTACAATCCCAAGTCAAAAACCTGGTACTTCCATGAAGACCTTAACCAGAGATTTTCATATTGATAGTCAAGTGCTTAACTATTTGACCTCACTGTTTAATGAGAAATTCAGTTTAAAGTAAAGATCAGATATGATTTATTACAGTTATGATATAGTACTAAAATGTGTTCACCTTCATCCTCTTCTACTGTATACACCATTTTCCACTTTTACTTTTCTGCTTGTTGTTGATGCATGAGTGTAGCACCAACCCCTAACTATCAATGGTTGGCATTAATTCTGCTTTCTTTCTCTGAATGTCTCATTAGGAAGAAACTTTGAGTAATGAACAAAATTCAGCTTAATTTTTATATACCTTTGATCATTTGATAATGGATTATAGACTCAGAACATGTACACAATATTAGACATGTATTCATTCTAACACTCTAAATACTCATGAAACACTTCTGTTTACTAAAACAGCTACACATACCCATGATCCCTAGAACATTGGTCATTCCTTACAATCTCTTCTTTCTTTTTTTTCTCCTTTGGTTAGAGTTTTTTTTAATCTTTAGAATTTTTATTGAGCAATGTGTCATTGCTTTAATTTTTTTTTGAAAGAACTATCTTTTAGGGCACAGTAGAAAACAAATAGGCTTCATTTATTTTACAATGTGAGTAGTTTGTAATTTTTCTTTTCCTCTACTTTTTCCTGTCATTTTCAATTAAGTCTTAATAGTACATTGGCCAGCTGCTCTTTCTTAATCTGCTCTTATGACATACCAGATACCATTCATAGGGTAAGCTGTTAACCTAACTAGTTGTACAAATTGGAGACGAAATATCTTTTAACAAAAAAACTTGAGGGACATCGCCTGAATTGTGCTGATTGCCAAAACTCCAAAATATTACATCAATTTAACAAAACTATTGTTTTCATATTAGGGCTTTTAATGGTACTTTTTTTTTGTCTTTTTAATATCACAGTAGTGGCAAGGTTTTTTAGCAACATAATATTGGGCAGGGTAACGAAATTTCAGCAGAGCACTAAAAACTGTAGATGTAGATGTTTTTCTCTACTTCAGGGTGGAAATTTCTACCTGGATAGTATGGGAAAACATTTTTTTTTAAAAAATAGATTTCTTTACTTTAATACTAATTAATCTCTAGAGAGTTTTGGTCTAGGATTCCCCTTCCCTCTTCCAGGTATTCTTCTTCTTCTAGCCAGCTTTTTGCTGCTGAGCTGTGAGCTCTTTTGCCAAGGAAAATTGTGAGCTGTTTTCTTCAGTTGTTCAGCTCTACATTACAGAGATTTTTTGTTATGTTGGGCTGTAGTGGTAGTAGGGTCTGCCTAAAGTGGATTAGGAATGGGGCATTCAAAAGGGATATATATATGGTTTACGGTCTTATAAGGATGGGCGGATTGTTTACAAAGTAGTTGTGTGGAATTTATTTTGTTAAGATGGTAATTTAAGAGAGGTGTGTGTTGTGTTCTTAGTTGGAAAATAGTAGATTGCTTTTTGTGGGAGAGGAAGTTAATACTGTCTAGTTTTTTAGGCATAGTCATTTCTTTTTTACATGGGATAAGCATTGCCTTTGAAGGTTATATGAAAAAAACATTACTTTAGTTCACAAATGTGAAAATTCAGTGTTTATTAATTATCTTTATTTTATAACTCAAAACATGTTTTCTAAATGCATTTTCTGGGCTTGATTACTGAAAAAAAAAGGGGGGGGGTGAAGCAAATGGATATCAGCACTGTCCCATTGCTGATTGTTTCAATAAGTAAAAAAAAAATTCTAGTTGTAGGTCTTAAAAACATTGTCAAAATAAATAACATTATAACCCTATAATCAACATTTACTGATCAGTCAGTGGAAAGTACTTTTAATGTAATAATACTAAAGTGTAAGACTTCACAGAAATGATGAAGGTATTGAATTATTAAAAGTTGAAACTCTAGGAACTAGATTACATGAAAGAAACTCTTAATTGGTCTACCCCTAAAACCCCTACATTCCTGGGTAGCCTCATCGCTCTTTAAAATCCATAAAGCCACACAAGTCACATTTATTTAGAAACAAGTGAATCACATCACAAATACATGATTTATCAATAACATCTTAATGTTCATCAGTCACACCTGCAAGTTTCATAGGCATGGAGATAGTTGTTAATTAAATATGATGCAATTTTTCCAGAAATTTATATTTTATAGATTTGTTTTGGTAAACTTTTGAATATTTTTTTAGTATAACAATGAATGAGAGAAATGAGTAACTAGACAACTAAAATAATGTAATTGTAGGTGTTCATTTATGTGTTATTTACTTATAAAATAGGTGACAATCTTCATGCATGGCTTATTATTAACAAAAGTTATTGAGCAACAATGATTTTGTTGTACAAATAAAAGAAAGCAAGATTTTATAGGCAAATTTTATATGAACTCAGAATTAGTCCATCATGTTTAGTTTTAATCTATGCATGCAAAGCTTTTTTTCACTCATTACTGCCCCTCCCAAAGACAGCAGGAACAGCAATTGATCTTACTGAATATTTTAATTTATATGAAGCATTAGTGGGTCAATCATAGATGTGGATGATCTTGTAAGATGCCTGTCATCTAAAAGAAAGTCTTAACTGCAAGACTTCTTTTAGACTTAAATGAAGACTCCACAGCTTCAAACATTCGTAACAAAAATGTATATTATATTACTAATCTACAATAAAGCAAAAACTATTGCTGTACTGATGTAAATGCTCTTAAAAAAACTATGTTTATTTAGTAGATAATATGCTTAATGCATATGAACATCTAAGGTGCTGACCATAATTTAAAATGCATTTCCTACATTTCTATCTTCATTTTTTTTACCTAATTTGGGATATGGGACATACATGGAAGTTTCATCTAGTTTTTTTTTGCAATGGAAAACATTGTATTTCTCAGAAATGCAAAAGCAGATGCCAGAAAAATTTTGAAAGTACTAGATCTATGGGTCCTGCAACTTAATCATAACACACATTTCTTAACATGTTACAACAATTTTGATTTTCGATTTGATATATTTATCCTTGATTTAGTATAGGACAAAGTATGTTTGTCCAGTAGCATAAAACATGTTTGTCCAGTAGCAGATGAAAAAGCTTTTTTTTTGTTGAGTAGTGTAATCACTCATACTATTTATTGTATTACAGCAAGTTCAGAAATCTGCCATACGAGTTTGTGGTGACTGGTCAGAACACATTAGCAGTTCTGGCAAGAGGTACTACTACAACTGTAAAACAGAAGTATCTCAGTGGGAGAAACCTAAAGAGTGGATCAGTGAATTGTGAGTTGGCTCAGATATTTCAACTATAATGTTAACTTTTCCATTCGTCTTAGAACTTACAAGCTGTTGTAATAGGTGTAATAAGAACTTACACATTGTTGTTGTATTTCTAGGTGTAAAACCCCAGATCATAGATCAAAAGATGGGAGGCCAAGAGTGTTGTCACAATCTCATGCAAACAAAAGTAAGTTGTCTGGTCCATATAATAAAAAATAATTTGTTAAATGTAGTTCACTTATTGCCATATAATATATTATAAATCACAAAAACATTTCTTTGCCTTGACTAATGAATGTATTGTTTGAATATGCAGACCACAAAAAAAAGTCTTCAGTCATGACTTCAATACATGTAATTACAAGTTGTACACTTTTAATCAAACTTTTACTGTTACAAACACTAACAAAAAAAGTAGGAAAATAATAATAGACAAATAACAACAATCAGATGATTTTGACTTTGAAAACCATGAAATACAAGTCATTTTTTAATTTTTTTTCTATTCTTGCTTCTTCAGACGCGGCAGATATTCGTGCTGCTCGACATTCCAGTTCAAGCGATCACCCAATGCTTGAACATGCTAGAGGACACCGCAACAATAGCGGTGAGAATGCTGCAGAGTCTCAGCACAGCAGGGACTCCATGTCAGTCACACAACACTTCAGAGACATTAGGGACTCTAGAGACTTGTCTGGCAGTGGCAGGGACACCAGGGAATTTCACAAGTCTGGTGTGGACAGACTACGCACTGGAGGGGACTCCACGCCGAGTAACTCGTACCACCCACACAACCAGAGGTCAGGTTCCACACCTGGCGGAAATAATGGTCTCTCCGATTTACCTCTTAACGCAGACTATAAACGTTCACAGACTGAAGGACATAGCTCGTCTATTAACACGGATTACAAAAGAAGTGGCGAGAGGCGGCACCGCACTGATAGTCAAGGTTCTCAAAGATATAATGGTGAGTATTTAAAAT